>OZ038389.1:49068385-49350885 GCA_964036045.1 Eutreptiella sp. 'Long Island Sound 2002' | reverse complement strand
GGGATGTTTGGTGGGTCTCTATCCCCCCCGGGGTTCGAACCCTCCTCCACAGGACAGAAGAGGTGCGTTTTACCCACTGAGCTACGAAGAGTTGTTATCTGCATTTTGGTTCCGACCTTTCCTGCTCCCCCCTGCATGTTGTCCCCTGTCAGGCATATCGCCGTTCGCACGGCGATATGCCTGGAGGGCATGCCAGCGGGGCGGGGGGGGGGGGGGGGCATTCTGTAGTGGGTACGCATTTACGGCACCACCGCCGTAAATGTTTATGGCACAGGCACCGTAAAATGAGAGGGGGTAATTCAAACAAGGGTATACAAGTGGTAAGGTTAGCATTATCCCCCATTGGGGGACGCATGTTTGCATGAGTTTGAAGGGTGGGGTGTGTGCATTTCTGCCACAAAAAGTTCCCCCACACAACGCCTCCCCTGCCTGTTTGTTTTTTTTGTTTTCAGCCCAGTGTGAAAGGTGACGTGGACTTTTAACCCTTGTAGAAAGATAGCCCCCAACTCTTAGTTCTCATGGCAGCATTTTCTCCTACCTATGGTCAATTGTATGTGCACTGCTAAATAGCTATTGTGCGAGCAGCCCATACACCTATCACATGCTCGGAGCATAGAAAGCAGAAAAGCCAGAAAAAATTCATTGGTTTGTCACGTGAGGGTTGCACAAAGCTGTAAAAAATCAAATTGCTTCCTTCTTGGGTGGTCCTTGTTCTTGGTCTAACACACACTTTCCCTCAACATCCTATTTTGTAGGTGTGTTGCCACGATGTGGTTTTATCGCACCAGCCTGCATGGGCAATAATACAAAATTCCGGCCAAGCCCTCCCTGCATATTCCTTGCGCACTCAAATTGAGTGCGGGCTGAAAATTAACATTGTTTCCTACCCCAAAAAAGGACTTTCAGTGCAAAAATGGAATTTTTTTTTGGAAAAAGGCCATTTGTAAGAGCGGCACAAATGTGCAAATGTGTTGGGGGCAGAAAGCAGTGCGCAATGAGGGCTTGGGCACCAATGCCCATCGGTGTTGTGTGCAAATGGTGCCGAAAAAAAACACAATCTGACGGCATACCTGCAAAACAAGAGCATCCCAAAAATTGTACAACAGCCCAAAAACTGCCGCTTCCCAATGTGAAAAAAAAATGTGGTTTATGATTGAACGCTTATGAAACACCTGAAAAAAATAAACTAATTGTTTCCTGGTGTGGCTGTTATCTGTGCAGCCCCTTACAGCCCCTTATAGCTGTTGTTTACGGCGCAACTGCTATAAATAATCATGGTGCTTGCACTGCAAATGAATGCAATTGACCACAGGTAGCGGAAAATGCTGGGCAACAAGAAATCAGGGGTGGGGGCACATCATCCCTTTTCTGTTGGGGTTGGTCCATGATTGCCCATGGCGCCGGCGTAAAATTTTATGGCGCTGGTAGCGTAACATTTTAGGGCCTATATAGCTCAGTCAAAATCACCGCGTTGTGCTGGCCATTTTGAGACAAAGATTGTGGGACTGAAAATTTTTGTCAAAAAAAAATCTTCGGCGCCTTTGGCGCCTTGTCAATCGTGAAAACCGGTCGCCACTGGTGTGGTAGGATTGGGGGTTCGGGAGGGAGTTTGGCGTCGGGCATTTGGTGAAACCTAGTATGCGCCGTAGTAAAACCTAGTAAAATGTAGTAAAACCTTGGAAAATGTAGTAAAACCTATTAAAAAAGTTTTTCAAAATTTTTTTGTAAAAAAATTTTACTAGGTAAAAAAAGCAAAAATTTTAAAAAATCTTCCTTACTAGGTTACTAGGCAGCGACAAATTTGGACTTGAATTTGAACACAAAACACAAAGTTTATGGGGGGGGGGGGGTCAACGGTGGGTGGTTTTTGTGTTTAAGGGCATGGTGCCCCCTGGTCTATTCTAGGCCACTTGTGAAAGTGGCGCCCCACCCGGGCCAAATCGTGTATTGTAAGGTCAACAGAAACAAAATGAGGCTCAAGAAAAGACGGAGCTTTTAGATCACACACACACACACACACATATATCCTCTAATCTACACCCCTCTCCCCAACTCTAGGTGGCTCCACCATACGGCTCTAAGGTACGTGCGAAGGTTGCAACTTGGTGCATACACGTGGCGGAAGGAGCTAAACTCGATGCAAACGGGCTCAAAATGGGCTAAAAACACTTGTTTGTGCACCCCCAATGGTCAAGGTCACTTTTGGAAAAACACGTTTTTGACCCATTGTTCACTCATTTTTGCTCCCAAAACGGCCCATTTTCAAGGCATTTTGGGATTCTCTATGGGCCAAAACCCGTCCCAATGGGCTCCAAATGGGTTGAAAACACGTGTTTGTGCACCCCCAATGGTCCAGGATCACTTTTGGAAAAATGTGTTTCTGACCCATTTTTGACCCATTTTTGGTCCCAAAACGACCCATTTTCAAGGCATTTTGGGATTTTCCATGGGCCAAAACGCATCACCACGGGCTCAAAATGGGCTAAAAACACTTCTTTGAGCGCCCCAAATGGTCTAGGATCACTTTTGGAAAAATGCGTTTCTGACCCATTTTTGACCTATTTGGTCCCAAAACGGCCCATTTTCAAGGCATTTTGGGATTTTCCATGGGCCAAAACGCGTCCCCACGGGCTCAAAATGGGCTAAAAACTATAAATAAATATATACGAGGTGCTATACAAAAGTCGTTTGTTGCGTGCCGAACTTAATTGTGCACTAGGTTCTTTCATCAAACCGTCCGTGGTGATCATCGCTCCGGGCTCTACTTTACTCTAGCCATCTAGCCATCTTGGAGCGTAGATGGTGCTCTTACCAAATCCAAGTTTTGAGCCTGAAACTCACCGGTGGTGCTCCGGAGCGGGGGCGCCAACTCGGGAGGTGCCCTCCCAAAACTGCGCATTTTGTGCCCCAAAACAGCCTTTTTTGGCCCAAAACGACCCCGAAACCCAGTGAAAACGGCCAAACGAAGGCAAACGGTTGCGACACTACATGTGCGCCTCGATTGCCCTGTGACCAACAGCCCACTCTTGCCCTCTAGCTCCACGATATGTCCGAGAAACGGCCCAAAAATGGCCAAAAATGGCCTAGATGTGCGCTGTTTGTGTCAAACAAGCCTGAAACCAAGAACGGGCCGTATCTTGGGCTACGTGGCTCAAAACCGAAATCCCAGGGCACCTAGCCCACCTACAACCCCCCACTTTTTGTGGTTTTTGACCCTCAGAATCGCCCAACGAGACGCCTAGACCCCCGTACCGGTGGTCACTTGGTGGAGCCGGAGGGCAGCACAGCCCGCGCACGGTTGGGGCCAACGGTGGGTCCACCGTGGTCCCCGGGGCGAAAAAAATCATTTTTTTCAAAGTTGTTCCTAGACCTGCTCAAACAAGTGTTTTTAGCCCGTTTTGAGCTCGTGCATGGTGACGCGTTTTGGCCCATGGAAAATCCCAAAATGCCTTGAAAATGGGCCGTTTTGGTACCAAGCTGGGTCAAAAATGGGTCAAAAAGGCATTTTTCCAAAAGTGATCCTAAATGCGCTAGAACAAAAAATTCCTTCCCACGGATCACCACCTTTGGACGGACCTCATCTACAGAAGGCGGCTTGTCAACCACAAGCCGGTCACCCAAGGCGAATGCCAACACAATGCATGCCAGTGTGGCAGTAAATTGCACTCTCCAATTGCGCAATGCCACACATATCTCCGACGGACACAAACCGGAAGCATGCAGGGCACACTGATGTGCGTTGTGTCGTCGCAAAAAAAAGCACGACGAACGGCTGGGTGGACAATAGGGCGTAGCATACATCCGTGCCAAGGCCCAACTGGGTGTGGTCTCAATAGCGGGGGCGTGCAGAGAATCGCGATAGTGCAAAGCGGCCTGTGCAATCTCACGCAACAACCACAATTTGTCTTGTGGAAGTTGGATGCTACCGTTGACAACACGCCCACACAAAAGGCAATGTAGCATCAAAAGGCAAGCAGGATGGCAGCTCACACCGTCTTCCTGATGTAGGAAGGTGGAGTAGAGGGGGGCTATAGCAAAAGCTACACTGCCAAACTCTCCCAAAAACCTGTCCCACCTCTTCTGCGGCCTTGGCTCAATGCCTTGTCGTTCGGCAATGAGGTTCACTATTGCCAACTCCTCGCTGTTTGCACCCGCTATGTACGGCTTGTTACACAGGGGATCGAACACGAGGCACAAGAACGCGTGTGTTGGAGAAACCAACAACAAGCGCAGCACCCAATGTTCATTGCGCAAATTATATATTCGCCGCAAGCAAGGGAGGCGCATAGACCATATCAAGGGACGCTGCTTTCAAAGTACGCAGCGGGGGGCAGAATCAAAGGTGGCCCACAGGTGGGCAACGTGGCTACATAACCCCTGCCGCCTGGGGGGTCCCCACCGCTTCAGAGCGGAGGGCACAATCAGAGGTGGCCCACAAGTGGGCAACGTGGCTACATAACCCCTGCCGCCTGGGGGGTCCCCACTGTTTCAGAGCGGGGGGCAGAATCAGAGGTGGCCCAAAAGTGGGCAAGGTGGCTACAAAACCCCTGCCGCCTGGGGGGTCCCCCCCGCTTCAGAGCGGGGGGCAGAGGCAGAGGTGGCCCACAAGTGGGCAAGGTGGCTACATAGCCCCTGCCGCCTAGGGGGTCCCCACCGCTTCATAGCAGGGGGCAAAATCAGAAGTGGCCCACAAGTGGAAAAGGTGGCTACATAACCCCTGCCACCTAGGGGGTTCCCCCCGCTTCAGAGCGGGGGGCAGAATCACAAGTGGCCCACAAGTGGGCAACGTGGCTACATAACCCCTGCCGCTTGGAGGGTCCCCACCGCTTGAGAGCGGGGGGCAGAATCAGAGGTGGCCCACAAGTGGGCAAGGTGGCTACATAACCCCTGCAGGCTATGGGGTCCCCATCGCTTCAACGCGGGTGGTAGAAGCACAGGTGGCCCACCATTGGGCAAGGTGGCTACATAACCCCTGCCGCCTAGGGGGTTCCCCCCGCTTCAGAGCGGGGGGCAGAATCAGAGGTGGCCCACAAGTGGGCAACGTGGCTACATAACCCTTGCCACCTAGGGGGTCCCACCCGCTTCATAGGGGGGGGCAGAAACAGAGGTGGCCCACAGGTGGGCAAGGTGGCTACACAACCCCTGCCGCCTGGGGGGTTCCCCCCGCTTCAGAGCGGGGGGCACAATCAGAGGTGGCCCACAAGTGGGCAAGGTGGCTACATAACCCCTACCGCCTAGGGGGTCCCCCCCGCTTCAGAGCGGGGGGGAGAATCAGAGGTGGCCCACAAGTGGGCAACGTGGCTACATAACCCTTGCCACCTAGGGGGTCCCCCCCGCTTCATAGGGGGGGGGCAGAATCAGAGGTGGCCCACAAGTGGGCAAGGTGGCTACATAACCCGTGCCGCCTAGGGGGTCCCCACCGCCTCAGGGCGGGGGGCAGAAACAGAGGTGGCCCACAGGTGGGCAAGGTGGCTACATAACCCCTGCCGCCTAGGGGGTTCCCCCCGCGTTAGAGCGGGGGGCACAATCAGAGGTGGCCCACAAGTGGGCAAGGTGGCTACAAAACCCTTGCCGCCAGGGGGGTTCCCCCCGCTTCAGAGCGGGGGGCAGAAGCAGAGGGGGCCCACAAGTGGGCAACGTGGCTACATAGCCCCTGCCGCCTGGGGGGTTCCCCCCGCGTTAGAGCGGGGGGCAGAATCAGAGGTGGCCACAAGTGGGCAAGGTGGCTACATAACCCGTGCCGCCTAGGGGGTCCCCACCGCCTCAGGGCGGGGGGCAGAATCAGAGGTGGCCACAAGTGGGCAAGGTGGCTACATAACCCCTGCCGCCTAGGGGGTTCCCCCCGCTTCAGAGCGGGGGGCAGAAGCAGAGGTGGCCCACAAGTGGGCAAGGTGGCTACATAACCCTTGCCGCCTAGGGGGTCCCCCCGCTTCAGGGCGGGGGGCAGAAACAGAGGTGGCCCACAGGTGGGCAAGGTGGCTACATAACCCCTGTCGCACCTCTGATTCTGCCCCCCGCCCTGAGGCGGTGGGGACCCCCTAGGCGGCACGGGTTATGTAGCCACCTTGCCCACTTGTGGGCCACCTCTGATTCTGCCCCCCGCTCTAACGCGGGGGGGACCCCCTAGGCGGTAGGGGTTATGTAGCCACCTTGCCCACTTGTGGGCCACCTGTGATTCTGCCCCCCGCTTTGAAGCGGGGGGAACCCCCCAGGCGGCCCACAAGTGGGCAAGGTGGCTACATAACCCCTGCCGCCTAGGGGGTTCCCCCCGCTTCAGAGTGGGGGGCAGAAGCAGAGGTGGCCCACAAGTGGGCAAGGTGGCTACATAACCCTTGCCGCCTAGGGGTCCCCCCGTTTCAGGGCGGGGGGCAGAAACAGAGGTGGCCCACAGGTGGGCAAGGTGGCTACATAACCCCTGCCGCCTGGGGGGTTCCCCCCGCTTCAGAGCGGGGGGCACAATCAGAAGTGGCCCACAGGTGGGCAAGGTGGCTACATAACCCCTACCGCCTAGGGGGTCCCCCCCGCTTCAGAGCGGGGGGGAGAATCAGAGGTGGCCCACAAGTGGGCAACGTGGCTACATAACCCTTGCCACCTAGGGGGTCCCCCCCGCTTCATAGGGGGGGGGCAGAATCAGAGGTGGCCCACAAGTGGGCAAGGTGGCTACATAACCCTTGCCGCCTAGGGGGTCCCCCCGCTTCAGAGCGGGGGGCACAATCAGAGGTGGCCCACAAGTGGGCAAGGTGGCTACATAACCCCTGCCGCCTGGGGGGTTCCCCCCGCTTCAAAGCGGGGGGCAGAAGCAGAGGTGGCCCACAAGTGGGCAAGGTGGCTACATAACCCTTGCCGCCAGGGGGGTTCCCCCCGCTTCAGAGCGGGGGGCAGAAGCAGAGGGGGCCCACAAGTGGGCAAGGTGGCTAGATAGCCCCTGCCGCCTTGGGGGTTCCCCCCGCGTTAGAGCGGGGGGCAGAAGCAGAGGTGGCCCACAAGTGGGCAAGGTGGCTACATAACCCCCGCCGCCTGGGGGGTTCCCCCCGCTTCAAAGCGGGGGGCAGAATCACAGGTGGCCCACAAGTGGGCAAGGTGGCTACATAACCCCTACCGCCTCGGGGGTCCCTCCTGCTTAAGAGCGGGGGGCAGAATCAGAGGTGGCCCACAAGTGGGCAATGTGGCTACATAGCCCTTGCCGCCTAGGGGGTCACCACCGCTTCAGAGTGGGGGGCAGAATCAGAGGTGGCCCACAAGTGGGCAAGGTGGCTACATAACCCTTGCCGCCTAGGGGGTCCCCACCGCTTCAGGGCGGGGGGCAGAATCAGAGGTGGCCCACAGGTGGGCAAGGTGGCTACACAACCCTTGCCGCCAGGGAGGTTCCCCCCGCTTCAAAGCGGGGGGCAGAATCAGAGGTGGCCCACAAGTTGGGAAGTTGGCTACATAACCCCTGCCGCTTGGGGGGTCCCCCCCGCTTCAGAGTGGGGGGCAGAATTAGAGGTGGCCCACAAGTGGGCAACGTGGCTACATAGCCCTTGCCGCCTAGGGGGTCACCACCGCTTCATAGGGGGGCAGAATCAGAGGTGGCCCACAAGTGGGCAAGGTGGCTACATAACCCGTGCCGCCTAGGGGGTCCCCACCGCCTCAGGGCGGGGGGCAGAATCAGAGGTGGCCCACAGGTGGGCAAGGTGGCTACATAACCCCTGCCGCCTAGGGGGTTCCCCCCACTTCAGAGCGGGGGGCAGAAGCAGAGGTGGCCCACAAGTGGGCAAGGTGGCTACATAACCCTTGCCGCCTGGGGGGTCCCCACCGCTTCAGGGCGGGGGGCAGAATCAGAGGTGGCCCACAAGTGGGCAAGGTGGCTACATAACCCCTGCCGCCAGGGGAGTTCCCCCCGCTTCAAAGCGGGGGGCAGAATCAGAGGTGGCCCACAAGTGGGCAAGGTGGCTACATAACCCCTGCCGCCAGGGGGGTCCCCCCCGCTTCAGAGCGGGGGGGCAGAATCAGAAGTGGCCCACAAGTGGGCAACGTGGCTACATAACCCCTGCCGCTTGGGGGGTCCCCCCCGCTTCAGAGTGGGGGGCAGAAGCAGAGGTGGCCCACAAGTGGGCAACGTGGCTACATAGCCCCTGCCGCCTAGGGGGTCACCACCGCTTCAGAGCGGGGGGCAGAATCAGAGGTGGCCCACCATTGGGCAAGGTGGCTACATAACCCCTGCCACCTAGGGGGTCCCCCCCGCTTCAGAGCGGGGGGCAGAATCAGAAGTGGCCCACAGGTGGGCAAGGTGGCTACATAGCCCCTGCCGCCTAGGGGGTCACCACCGCTTCAGAGCGGGGGGCAGAATCAGAGGTGGCCCACAACTTGGTAAGGTGGCTACCTAGTAACCTAGTAAAAAAATTTTTTTACGAGGTTCCAAAACCTAGTAAAAGAAAAAAAATGTTTGCTAGGTTCTGAAACCTAGTAAAAAATTTTTTTTTCTAGGTTCCCAATACCTAGTAAAAACTAGTGAACCTAGTAAACTGTTACCTAGTAAAAAAAAAATTTGCCTCGCGTAGGCAAACAGAGGTTCATCAATTTGATTTTCATTCCACCTCCTTCCGGGAGGACTGCTTGCTGTGCTGATGGTGTTTGACCTACATAACCCTTGCTGTATTGGGTCCCAAAGCAGAGAGGAGTAACGTGGCTGCATAACACTGCGTGTCAACTGCGAGGGGTCACTCAACAACCACCAAACACCCCTGCTATACCTCCCTCCCACTCTTGTTACATGGATGCCATCAATAGAATTAAAGTGATTTTCCTCCCAAGAAATCCAGTGACTTGTGGATCCGGGTAGTGGCCAATATACTCTGAACTGTGCACACTGCTTTCTCATTTTGATCCATGGCTACCAGGTACACCAAGAGATGCCCGATGTGCGACACCACCCTGACCCTTTCCTGATCATTGCTGCTGGAGAGGAGAATCCCACTCTCCACGTCGACCCTCTGTTTGCTGCTGCATCGGATGGACGGTGGGGGGGGGGGGGGGGTGTTGGACCTGTGGGGGCGGGCTTGGGGGGGGGGGGGGGGGGTTGTTGGACCGTTCTCTTTGCCAAGCAGTCCACGAAAGCAGCCGAAAATGTTTCGCTGTCATTTCCTGGAGGCTTTTGGATGCAGAGAGGGATTCTATCAAGAGCACCAAAGCGGGTGAAACGCCCTCTCGAACCGCAGGCCGTCAGCGCGTCAGTCCATGCGGTTGTGTGAGGTACGGCCGAGTTCTGATGCGACCCACTTGATGAAGCGGATTCCATCCGGAGACTTTGGTCAGCGGGTTCCCGGACCCAGACATTTTGAAGGGTTGGGCAGGATTTTTAGTGCTCAAATAATAAATCATTTGAACGAATGGCCTTATTTCAGTTCAGAGAGGGGCCCTGACCGCCGTTCGTTATCTTTGTAGCCCCCCCCTCCCCCTCCGAAGCCCCCCAGCTCTCAACAGGCCTCCAGGCAAATCCAGGCACCGGAACGGCCATCATTGGGGCCCAGCAGTGTTGACAGCGATGATAAAAGATAATGGATGGTCACAAGCCATCCGGAAAGAACTTATGTCTTACCCAAGTGCAATGCCAAGAACACAGTCTGGAGGGTCCCAAATTTTTTTGCAACCATAGACTCACTGCTTGAGCCACTGCGTCCCTCACACAATTTCTCAGCCCCCCCCCCCCCCCCCCCCGCACTCACCCACTAACCAGCATGTGAGGTCATGTCCTGTGCTGTGTGCCCTCCTGTCTACCACACTATAGTTGAGAAGACAAAGCCCCGATCCGCCGCTCGCTCCGCTCCGTCAATGCACGGCCGATCCCTCGGCGGTGTCCCCCGTCAGCGATGACCTGATGCAAAGGCACGTCGGGGCCGCCCACGCCTCCCCCTCTGAGTAGAACGTGAACGCCCGCGACGCATCGCTGGAGTACCGGCCGGGGAACTTCGCCGTCGCATCGAACCGGAGGTCCAGGGCCTCCGCAGGTTCGAGCCCGGCGATGTAGAGATTGATCTGCCGCGTGCCGTCCAACTCGTAGTGGAGCACGGCCCCGCGCGCGACGAGGGCGTCCAGTGTGTCGATGCAGGGCTCCAGCCCCGCGGGCACCCCCGCCTGTACGCACACCATCCCCAGCGGCTGCGCGGCTGACTCATTGCGCACCACGAACCGACACGTCACGACATCCCCCTCCAGCACTTCCGGGGCCCCTTCGTTCACGACGGCACCGCCCTCCCCCGCCCCCGCCCCGGGCCCCCCGGGGCCCCCCTGTCCAGTGCCGAGCTCGCAGCTGAGGGCCAGGGCGCGGGCCTGCGCCGACGGCGTCGCGACCGCACTCGGGTCGCTGGCGGTGCAACGCACGTCGACGAAGAACGGGACGAAGCCCGCGGCCCCGGCCTCAGTGCCGTGCTGCCGCACGCAGACCGTGTGGCGTGTGCCGGGCCGGAGGTGCGCGCCGAGGTCGAAGTTGCGCCCCAAGTCCAGGTCGCCGATCACGACCGCGTCGTCGACGGTGACGCTCAGGCCGATGCGCGCCTTCGTGGGCGGGCGCTGCCGGTAGTAGAGGAGGAGGGCCTTGAGCACGAGCAGAGTGCTCTGGGAGGACCCAAAGAGGCCCAGCCGGCCACTGCGCAACAGGCCCTTCAGAACGGCCTTGCCCTCGGCGTACCTGCACGGCAATGACCGGGGGGCCGAAGCGAAGCGCGACGGCGATGGCCAGTGGAGCGACACGCGCTGTTGCACGGCAACTGGAAAGGGGCCGGGCGATGCAAAACGCGTGGATTAGGGGGCGGCAATCGGATGCAACGGAACAGGCACACGGGCCCCACGTCCCACACGCCGATCCCACAGACCCGCGGTGTTCCGAGTAATCGACGGGTCAGAACCGACGGCGGTTGGAGGCCAACCGACGGCGGTGGGACGACGAGGGACGGCGGGCAGGGGCGGCGCCCCCCCGTCTCCCTCCGCACACCTGTCGAGCTTGAACGCCGCCAGCGCGGCGAGGGCGCTGACCTCCGTCGAGGCCCAGGCGCCGAACGCGCCGAAGCTGGACGTCCCCACACCGTCCGGCCGCTGCGCCACGACGTGCCCGTGGACGGCGCTGAAGAGCGCCTCGGCGTCCGACAGGCCGTAGTTGATGGCGACGTGCAACAGATGGGCCTTGGTCCACAGCGACAGGCCCGCGAGGGTCCCGGGCTGCAGCAGATGTCGGGCCTCGGCCTCAAAGTCAAGGCAGCCGCCCTCCGACAAAAAGAAGAGTACGCTGGCGGTGACTGTCTGCCCATGACAATACCAGTAGTGCCGGGCCTGAGACTCGTGGCACCAGCCCCGGCCGTCATCTGCACGAATGGCCTTGAGGTGCCCCAGCAGCTGGTTGCCGAGCGGCTGCAGATCCGCGTTGGTGGGCGCCAACATCAGCAGCAGCCAAAGCACGTACGCGGTGATGTTCGGCAGCGAGGCACAGCCCTTGAAGTAGCCGAACCCACCGTCACTGCCCTGCTGTGCCAGCAGCCGCTTCAAGCCCTGGAAAGACAGGTGTGGTGGCTGGATGTGTGGGGGGATGGGGGGGGGGGGTGCAGGCATGTCGGAATGCAGCTTGTGTGAATGACCGGGCGAGTGAGTGAGCTGGTGCGCGGGGGGGGGGGGGGGCAAACGTTGTGGTTTGCTTCAGAGAAAGGCGCGCGCACCGCGCGGGCGCCTTTCTCTCATGGGTCGGGGAAGTGAAACATCCAGACAAGGTTTGCCATCGATAAAGCGAAGACACACGAACCTTCATCCGCAGTTGGTACTTACTGAAGCAAACCCTGGCCTCTACTGCCGGCGGTTGGTGGTCAGGTACTGGCGGTTGGCAGTTAGCTTCCGGCAGTGGGTGGTTGACCCCGGAGGGCGGTCCTTTGTGGAAATAACAAAAAACTCGTTCATAAAGGACTGGGCAGGGGTCACCTGCTTGAGCAGCGCATCGGCGCGCTGTGTCATGGCCTCCGGGAAGTCGAAGGCAGCACCGTAGACGGTGGCCATGAGGGCGGTGAACATTTTGCTCGTCACCTGCTCGACGCACGCCGTGGGCAGCTCCATCATCCGGTCCAGCGTCTTCTCGATGTTGAGGGCCGGGGACCGCACGCCGTAGAGGGAGGCCCGCACCACGGCCCCGGGGGCGAGGGGCGGGATGGGGAGCTCGAACCGCATGGGCGTGCCATCGTCGTCCAGGACGTCCACGTGCGACACCTCCACCGGGTACCCGAACGGCCGGATCGCGAGGGTGTGCAGCGCCTCGTCCTCGAACTGAGGCGCCGTCCCGTCGCCGGGGCCCGCGTCGGGGTCGCATGTGCGGGTCATCACGTGGACCCGCGCCCGCGCACGGCCTTTGCAGTGGAGGACATCGATGGCGGCGATGCCGCGGCCGGACTGGCCATTCAGGAGGCATTGCGGGGCCCCGAGGGCCGCTTCGTCGGTGACGAGCTGCAGCCCGGCGCCGAGGTGCTTCACGCCCACGGTCACGGCGGGCAGGACGGTGCCGCTCCGGTTCCGGGCGATCAGAGGGAGGTCGATGCGGTCGCAGGCGGACACTTCGGTGGGCAGCAGAGCCACGACGGACAGGGGCTTGACAACAGCGAGCGTGGCGCGCCGGTGACCAAACCGCCCGCCGCAGGTGACGACGTCGACGGTGATGCGGTAAGCGCCCAAAAGGTCACTCGTGTGGAACTCAACCTGCGGAAACGACATGACAAGAGGATGCGGTTCAGTGCCTTGTCGATGAGCCCCGTACTGTCTGCCCCCGCGTCACGTGCCTCACGGCAGAAAAGCACGCTGCACGTGTCACCAACGACAGGGCGCACCTCGGATCAATACACATTGACCGTGAACTGAACGTCGGACCCCTCACTTCCTCACGACAACGTCCTAATGCCTCCCAGTGCGGACTCATTGCGAGCGGAGGGTGCGCAGATTCGGGCAACAGAGGCAAAGCCGGGGGGGAATGGCGGGGGGCGTGGAGTGACAACAAGGCACTGTGCTGCTACTTGGCTCTGCAAAACTGATGGGAAGACGTTGGCACTGTGCACGCAGCGCCTCACATCGACAAGCCCATCGCCCCTGAAGCCGCTTTTCCGATGCAACTGTCCGGGGCCTGTTGCCCCATGTGTGCACTTTCATGACTTTGGAACACGGACTTCCAATGTACCCCCCGCCCCCCCTTGCGCAAGCACGGCCGCGGTCCCAGAAGTCAGGCCAAAACGGCGGTTCAACGCCCACCCCGTGCTTAGACAAGGCCGTGCATGCGCGTGACACATGTGACAGCCAGACCGGGAATAATATTGTTAGCCATTGCTGAAAATCACATCAGAACAAGCAGCATGGGGTTCCAATGTGTAGTACAATGTTGTTATGAACAGAATGCACCATCACAGACATGAATGAGCCCCTCTTTCCCTGTACAAACGCTCTACAGACACCCAATCCTCCATTCTGGACCACAAAAACAGCGGTCCCAAATTTTCCTCAAAACGGCGGTTCAACGCCCACCCCGTGATTGGACAAGGCTGTGCATGCGCAAGGGGGGGGGGGGGTACGGGGGGTATGGGTATGGGTGGAGTCCTTATGCCGAGCACCCGGCGAGCACCACCACCTGCCTCACTGTACTGCGGTTGCCCCTTAGGACTCGTGAGGCATCACAGCACCGTGAATGCACAGCAGGTGAAACGGTGGGGGACCCACTTGCTGTGTGAGTGCATAGCGGCTGTTGCCAGAGGGAGGGCTCCACTGGTGACCGCCCGGGTGGATGCCTTGCACGCAGGGTGTTGACAGGGCGGTCCGCGCATCGGACTGGTCCCATTGTAGAACTTCACACGGTGAAGCATGGAGACTGCCCGGCCCATGCTCTCCTGAGCCAATGGCTGAGAGGAGTCACAAGCCCCTCTGGTGAGACTCCCTTGCTGCCTCTGGGAGGACTGACCTGTCAGGGCAAGCCACCACATACTCATCGTGAGCATCCACGGGCTCCAGGCCACTCAGGACGCTCTAAGGATTGAACCCTGGAGGTCCACAATACCTCTTGTGACAGTGAAGGCCGCGGACAATCCCCATGGGCTGTCCAACTCATACAAGGCCATAGTTCCGTGAGATGAGACACCGGGCTCCTGGCCACTCGTGCCCCGGGGACACCGAACTGAGCGCGCATGAGACCCCCACCCTGCCGTGCATAAGCCAGGCTCTCCGGGAGACCGTGACTGGCACCCCCCATTTCTTCCACTTGGCATGGCAGTGGCGGGGCTGCCCTATCCAGATAGCACCTTCCCCAGGTGGTGACCCCTTGTCCAGGCCCATCTGACTCGGTGTCGGGGGGGGGGGGGGGGGCTGGGCTCGATAGAGTCCCTTGGCTGGACCCCTTCCCTAAAAAAGGGGGGGTCAATTAACAGGACCGCCCCAAAACCAACCCGGGACCTTCGATGGTCTCAATGGAGGCTGGAGGGGCAAGGGATGGGGGGGGGGGCTCATGGGGGGGATCCCGAGGGGCAGGGGGAGGGGGATCAGGAGGTTGGGGGGGGAGGGGCCACTTACTTGACGTTGGGCTAGGGTCAGGTCCTAATTCTAACCCCAACCCAAAGGGTAACAATGGTGACAGGGGTTGGTGGCAGGCGTGTATGCACACACGCTGGGGAGAACCCTACATTGTTTAATGCCAGCACCATGTGATGGACATGCATGCATCACGGGCCAGCGTCGACAAGATGTTTCTTCCAGCGCCTTCAGCCCCAATGAAAGTAATGGTCCCTGTCAATCGAGCCCTTTGCCCAGACCCCCTCCCACTTCTCCGGTCTTTGGGGGCTCTATTGATCTCCGACCGCCTAGTGACTTGGTGGCGTTGAACCATATCCCACGGCCTTGTCATCGGGCTGTGCATGGGCTGTGCATGGGCTGTGCATGGGCTGTGCATGGGCTGTGCATGGGCTGTGCATGGGCTGTGCATGGGCTGTGCATGGGCTGTGCATGGGCTGTGCATGGGCTGTGCGTGGGCTGTGCATGGGCTGTGCATGGGCTGTGCGTGGGCTGTGCATGGGCTGTGCATGGGCTGTGCATGGGCTGTGCATGGGCTGTGCATGGGCTGTGCATGGGCTGTGCATGGGCTGTGCATGGGCTGTGCATGGGCTGTGCATGGGCTGTGCATGGGCTGTGCATGGGCTGTGCATGGGCTGTGCATGGGCTGTGCATGGGCTGTGCATGGGCTGTGCATGGGCTGTGCATGGGCTGTGCATGGGCTGTGCATGGGCTGTGCATGGGCTGTGCATGGGCTGTGCATGGGCTGTGCATGGGCTGTGCATGGGCTGTGCATGGGCTGTGCATGGGCTGTGCATGGGCTGTGCATGGGCTGTGCATGGGCTGTGCATGGGCTGTGCATGGGCTGTGCGTGGGCTGTGCATGGGCTGTGCATGGGCTGTGCATGGGCTGTGCGTGGGCTGTGCATGGGCTGTGCATGGGCTGTGCATGGGCTGTGCATGGGCTGTGCATGGGCTGTGCATGGGCTGTGCATGGGCTGTGCATGGGCTGTGCGTGGGCTGTGCATGGGCTGTGCATGGGCTGTGCATGGGCTGTGCGTGGGCTGTGCATGGGCTGTGCATGGGCTGTGCATGGGCTGTGCATGGGCTGTGCATGGGCTGTACATGGGCTGTGCATGGGCTGTGCATGGGCTGTGCATGGGCTGTGCATGGGCTGTGCATGGGCTGTGCATGGGCTGTGCATGGGCTGTGCATGGGCTGTGCATGGGCTGTGCATGGGCTGTGCATGGGCTGTGCACGGGCTGTGCATGGGCTGTGCATGGGCTGTGCATGGGCTGTGCATGGGCTGTGCGTGGGCTGTGCATGGGCTGTGCATGGGCTGTGCGTGGGCTGTGCATGGGCTGTGCATGGGCTGTGCATGGGCTGTGCATGGGCTGTGCATGGGCTGTGCATGGGCTGTGCATGGGCTGTGCATGGGCTGTGCATGGGCTGTGCATGGGCTGTGCATGGGCTGTGCATGGGCTGTGCATGGGCTGTGCATGGGCTGTGCATGGGCCACAGAAAATAGGGTAATCCGTGGTCAAAGGGCAGAAGCCAGTCAACCTTGAGAGGGCGGCCGTATGGCACTGGCTCCCCACTGCCAGAGAAGTACAACGTGTCCACAAAGTCCTCCCGGAGCGCGCCGCCCTGCCGCCGCCGTTGGCGCTCGTGGGCGTATCGTCGAATGGTGGAGACCGTAATGGTCCGCTGGCTCTGGTTGGGGATGGCTGACCGCCGCACCTTCATACTTACGTCGACGGTCTCCCCAGGCCCACCGGGCCCGCTGGCCTGACCCCTGCCACGCCTCCTGCTGGGGCCATCCTCACACTCACCTTCGGAATCGTCGAACTCGCCCTCCTTTACAGAAGAGGCAGCGGCCATTGAGAAGTGGCAGGCGGGTGCACACGGTGCACATGCCACAGCATAGACGCCAACAGCACTTTGCAGCACTCAACCCCCTCGCCCCCTCGTGCAGGTATGGCCCAGGTCAGTCAGAAGGGGATCTGGCACTTCCACGGGCAGGCAGTGCCACAGGTCCCAAGCAGCATGTGGACATGTCAGTGCTCTCAGTCCACTCCGGCTTGTGCAGAAACGGGCTGCACTCCGAGGAGGCATGTCATCACCAGCAAAAACCAATCCACCAGGCATGACCAACGCCCTCTTCTCCACTACAATGGGCTCAAGTTTGTATCATCTCACATTCTTGACCACAAAAAGAGCGGTAAGAAAAGCAAGGGTTGCCTTGCTTCTACCAGGCCGTGCTCGCACAAAAAAGTGGGGGGGGCATTTTGCCAATGATTGTAGGCACAGGTTTCGGTACCCCAGTTTCATTGTTATCATCCCCATCCCCAGTACATCCACAAGGGCGCCAGCTGTCATGCGCACTTTGTGCGAATGGCACAGCTCCCCTCCCTGCTCAACATTGTGTCTCTGCTTTCCATCAGCCAGACTCCAGCTGATGCATTGACCGCTGGCACTGAGTGCTCTCAGGCCCCCAATGGTTGGCAAGAAGCAGTTGCGTTAGAGGAGAGAGACAAGGTGCAAGGTTTGCTGTTACAGTGGCGACGATGCGTGGTGACAGTGGTGACAGAGAAGCGAGGGATCAAGAATGTGGCACGGCGAGGAGGCCACAAGGCAGACAAGTCAGAGGAGATGCAGGAGCCTGAACTTTGAACTTTGAACTTGGTCGTGATGGGGGGTTCGGGTTAAAGGCCCACATGCTTGACCCCTGGTTGGCCAGACGCTTCTTCTCTCCACTGCAACTTCTCTGGCAGCTTTTCTCAAATAACAACAATAATTCTGCCACTGGGGCAACGTTCACAAAATTGGTGTCATCTTTTGGGATCACACATCACTACCAACCCAGCCCCTGGGGCCGAAGGGGGGGGCAGGGGCAAAGCCCAACTGCTTCCGCGGTTTAGGCGCTGGTATTCTTTCGAAAGAAAATAGTGCAAGCAGACCTTGCAGGGGGGGATGGGACTACAGGGTCAAAAAACTGCACCCACAATTTTGGTCCTCTGGTGTTTCAAGCGGAATGGTGCAAACCATGGTTTCAGGATCTTCAAACGGGACCAGATACTGCAAATGTTTGTTCCCAACCATTGCTCGGCAAATTGCATGATTAGTAGCATCCAGTTTTTTAGGAACCCTTAGGCTTTTAAGCAACTCTGTCCTGTGAAAAAAAAAGGGGGGAAGAGTACGAAGAGTACTGTAAAAATCGTGACGTGCATGCCAGGGTCTTACCATTGGTGCCCCCCAATATGACATCTTTTGGTACACCAAATTTTCACCACAACAAACAAAAGAGGAATGTAATGCCAGAGGCCCTCAGACGGACCGAGACCAACGCCCTACAGGAACATTGCCATCCAAGGGCTTTTGCCCTCAAGCCCACTTGTCTGCACACCACATCGGCTTGGATTTCTAGGTCCACCCGACACTTTCCAGTGTGGCTCCCATTCCATGTTGCTGGCCATCTGGCCCTGCTCACTACTCTCCTCCACCTCGGAAGGGACTGAGCAGTAAGTAGCCCGCCAATCATCCAAGTCCACATAATTGTCATGGACATGCGAACCATGGAACTTGCATCTCCCGATGCAGTTGATCGTATGCACAATTTGCACCCCCCCCACAGCAGCCCACATCCCCACCCCACCTGTCCACACCACAGCCTCTCCAATCCCTGCCCCCAGCCCCCGCCCCCTACAGTTGGTGCTCCACACCCCAGAAAAGTAAAATGCGAAATCCTCGTCTACAATCTGCCAACAGTGAAGAGGAGCGCCGAGGGCGACAACTGCCAAATCCCAAACTTATGGCTGCTATTTTTCGAAATTCTGCACAACCGCTTGTCTGCATGGGAAGGGGCCCAGAATGCGCAAGCTCACAACATCCAATGCTGAGGGAGGGGGGTGAAGTGAAGATTGGAAAGTCGAAAAGTCGCATGTGTAAGGCAGGAAAAAGCGGGCAATGTGACCAGAAAAGATTGTCACTGGACGCAAGCAAATGTTGTACCAAACTGCAGGGCGGTCTCGAGCGTTTTGCAAAAAGTGGAAGGCAAAAGGCTGCTGCAGTATCATTTGCATGCAATGGTACCTCCCTCAAGGGACGTGGATGCGCCACAAAGCGAGGTGTGCTGTGGCTGGGGATTTCCGAATGTGCGGTCAAAATAGCGCCTGCCCATCGCACCCAGCGACGGAGCTCGCGCAGGGCGGGGGGGGCCACAAGGTGAGGTCAGCGGGAGGGGGGAGGTGCGGGTAGGGGTGCTGGGGTTCGGGGGAGGTTTCCAAAAACTAAAGCGATTGGCTGGTTCTAAAGCTTTTGTCCAATGAACCGATCCTACAAAACCGGAACGATTGTGTTGAAAACTCACTGCCCACTTGTGACTGGCATCCACGAATGCTGATGTAGCACAGCCTCAGGCAAAATGGAACCATGGAGACAAAAAGCAAGTCCTCTTGCTGGTGGTGACAGAAAGGGCACGGCGAAAAAGCGGGTGGGGAAGCGGCAGAATGCAGGACTTGTACACCACCCCTCCTCCCAGCAAAATGTCTTGTGGATACAGAAGAGCACTTCGCATTCGGCGGAAAAGAAGGGGACCTCCTCGGCAGTGGCGTCCTGGTATTGGCAATACTCGGACAGCAGGTCATTGATGTTGCTCTCTGCTTCCGTTAGCACCATCTCAACGTCCGATGGAGTGAGCCCTGCCATATCCCGATCAAATGTCAAGAACGAGCTGTGGCCCCGCAGTAACGTGGCCGCCGCTCGCCGGAATTTCGGTAGCCAACGCTGCTCCAGGACTTTGAGTCGTGCCTTGAGTTTCTTGAGGTGGACCATTGCCTCGTTGTGCGCGTTATCACGGCGTATGCGATCGACCTTATCGCCGCGCCGGGCCCGGGCCTGGTTCGCGTCCTCTTCGTCAGACTCGACCATATGTCCGTCGTCGCTACCCTGGGCCCTCTTGTATGGCTCAGGCTCTTCCTCGTCTCCTTCCTCCTCGACGTCCTCCTCCTCCTCCTCCTCCTCATCCGAATCCCCGTCAATCTCCCACTGCACTGCGCGGATTCTGGCGATGAGCTCGTGATGGTCCACAAAGAACGCGATGACCTTTGTCGCCGGCCCTTGTGGAGCGGGGCACGGCACAACCCGGGCGACGCACCGCAGGTGGAACATGTTGCGCTGCCCGGGAGCCTCCATGAAGGGCACCAGCTGGAACAACGGCTCTTGCCCCATCAGCAAGCGCGGCGTCGGGCTTGCGGTGTTCGTCGGGCACAGGAAGAGATCCAGGTCCGGGACCCAATCGAACCGCGGGTCCAGTGCCGCCCTGTCCCCCAGCACCTTCGCCCCCACCAACGACTCCAACTCGGACCTGTGGTTCGTCCGGAGGTGATCGCGGAGATGCGCGACGGTGAAAGTCGCGTCGAAATCGCACAGCGGCACACACACGGGGGCGCCGGGCTCACTGACCCGCGCGTGCAACAGCAGAGTCCCCGTGAGACGGACTGGCACGATCGTAAGTTCTCGAGGAATAACGCAGGGGTGTGCCCCGTACGTGTCGACCGCCAGCCTCTCCCGTCTTGGTGCCGCGGTCTCTACGCCCCCCGGGAGCGTGTCGTGGAGTAGGGGACAGTACCAGTGGAAGACTTGGCCCGCCTTCGTCACCAGCTTCTGCCTCAAACCACCACCAGCCGTTCTACCGCTGTACAGCTGCAGCCGCATGCCGCCCCAAGCCTCAGACAATGGGAATGGGCGGTGGCGCACCACCTGGAAGAGCGAAGGCAAATGCACCCGACGTGTGGGCGATGACGGAGTGCACATGAGAAGAGAGCAGCATGGGGCCTGTATGCACAATAAGGCACTTTACTGGGCATTGACGCACATTGAAGCGCCGCATGGGGCATGCGGACAGCACGAGGCGTGCACCCGCCATGTAGCGTGGAATGGGGTATGCACTGGAGATGTAGCGCAGTATGGGGCGTGCACACGCGAGGCAGTACATGATGGGGGATGGAAAACAAACACAGCCCCGTATGGGGCATGTAAGTGCCGTGTAGCGCAGTTTATGTCATGCACACAAGATACAGCGTGGCATGGGGCATGTACATGGGATGTGGCTGACTATGCGCCACGCAAACACAATGTAGTGCATCATGGGAAGGTACGCACAATGTTGGGGCATGTACACGTGCAATGTGGCGTGGTGTGGGGCATGTGCGCGCAACGTAGTGCAGTACGGGGCATGCACCATGCGGTATGGGGGATGTGCACACGATGTAGCGTAGTGTGGGGCACGTCATACCGCGTACTCATGGATGAAGTCTGAGTATTTATTGGGAACGCAGCTGCTGAGCATCGTCATCTCGCCGTACCGCTTCTCCAAGAGCTCATCAACCCGAGTCCCTAACTCGTCGCCCTCGCAGACCTCTACCTTGGTGACGTCGTCGCTTGGCTCTTGGTCGTCGGAGACGACACTGAGCGGGAACGCCACCACATCAACACGCGGAACCACGAGCCCCCCTTCCGGATCCATTAGCCCAAAGGTCGCTGTGCCTTGCTCGACTGTGATGCCGGCGACGGCGCACGCGCGACGGACGATGTCGTGCACACTGTCAGTGACTGCCACTTGAACCGCCTCCGCGCCCTTGTCCCGCGCCGCGGCCCGGAACCACGGCGTGACCAAGACCGTCATGGGCTTTTGCTCAACCCACTGCCACGCGCCCCACGGGCTCACGGACATGGCCTTCACGGGGACGCCCTCCCGCAAATCCCGGTGCATGCGTGCCAAATCCGCTGCGGTGTACCCGCGAGAATCCTTTTGTGCCGCCGCCGCCGTCGGTAGTTTGGCGGGCACACGGCCACTGTAGCGGGCGGCAAAGTGGCCGGGCGTCATGTGCAATTCGGTTGCGGGGGCGGCCCATGGGGCCTGCACGTCGATGACGGCGTAGAAATCGTCGAGGACACGGCGCAGGGCTTGGCCAGGGCCCGTGACGGCGGCGTGATGCAGCACGGTCATGCCCGTCGGGGACGGGTCCGTCAACACCACCGCGAGGTCGCTGTCGGAGAGGACCTCGAGCACCCGCCGGAGCAGCGCCGCATCGCCGAGCGATGCCAAGACGTCGATCGGGGTCATGTCGAAACCATCGCGCAGCACCGCCGAGGCCCCGCACTCCAAAAGGGTCTCGAGGACCTCAAAGGGATAGCGCAGGGCCGCCGCGAGGTGGAGGGCCGTGCCGGCGCCGTCCATGCCGCACGCGGGCCTCCCCAGCAGCTGCGCGTCCGTCAGCGCCCGGGCGTTGAGGTCATACCCACAGCCCCGCAGGACTTCGATCAGTTCGCACAGATGCGCGGGGGGCCGTGTGCGCAGGCGCAGCGTCCAGCCCAACAGCCCGAGGCCATTGCAGGTGCAGCCGTTGAGCGCCCCGCGGCGCTCACGGACCAGTGCAACGACGTCGTCAATGGGGCCGTACAGAAATGAGTGCCACACCGACGCGTACTCACTCTGTGACAAGGTGGACCCGAACGCCGCGAGCGGGCGGGCGATCTGATCTGCAGAGGTCGCAGGGCACTTGCCACGCTTGCCGGCCGCTGCCTCTCGCTTTTGCCGCGCCTCGTCCGCAATGCGGCCCAGACGACGCCGCGTGTGCTCCATGGTCTGGCGGTGCGCCTTCTCGGTAGCAAAGGCGGTGCAGTGCAGCGCACGCTGCTCTTTGAGGCTCAAGCCGGTGTGCAGGTCGCTTCGATGATGCAAGAAGGTGCGCCAGCCCTGGGTCCTGCAATGACGAGTGACAGAAATGTGCGTGCAATTCGTCAGAAATAGAGAGTCGTGGCAAAAGGTTTCTTTTTGCAGGAGGCCTTCATTCAGATCCGGCGTCGCGGCTCCTCCTGCTTCTGCTATGATCCCCTGCACCAACAAACACACTCTGCGCAACAGCAGACATGGTGCTTAACGTTGCAACCGTCGAACTGCACGAATGTTGACAACATAGTCATGCGTGACACAACCTCCAGTACTAAGCATCAATACATATCGAAAACTCTCATTGGAAGCCATCCTCCTGATCCTCTATTAGTTGCGCGGTCACAAAGCATGTTTCTGCCAAGCACCTTCCACGCGACATGCTCGCTTTCGTGCCTGGCAAGGCCCAGGTCACCAGGCCAGCCCAATGCCACTCCCCTGCACTACCGGATACCCCGTTGAGAGATCTGAAGAACACAACCCAGGACTCATTTACCGGCCTGGGCACATGCACACGCTGTGGGGGGAACAGGGTGTGCACACTCCTTGAGCAGCAGTCGCACTGGCAGCCGCCCCAGGTGCCACGCCAATCATGGGGATGCCCAAGGAGCAGGTGACACCGGCATAGTGAAGATGCCCTCACTCAAAAGGGGTGCGGGGGCTACGTGCAGTCCCCACACCCACAACGAAGCATGGCTATCAGTGACCCTCCCCACCCTTGAAACCTCCCCGTAATGGATTGCAAACGGGGGCGGGGGGCTGCCCAGGGGTGGAGGGTATCATCCAATGAGAGGACAGAGGCGGGAGATGTATATATGTAAGTAAATGTAAGTAAAACCGTAAGTAAAATGCAGTGAATTTTTCCGGCACCAACCCATGGGAAGACTTGAATCCTCAGGGGCGGGGGGGGGGGGAGTTGAATTCAAACGACGGGCGGATTCGAAAAGCAGGGGATCCATCTCATTTTCCAATTCAATTCAATTCAGGGGTTTTTGTGTGCTCGAAAAAAGGGATGAGGTGCGTGTCATATTGGAATCCCTCGTCAGGCCTGACACATTGTACCCGAGAAGATGGTCCAAGTCGTCTTCGCAGCTGAGCACGTCTGCGATGTCCGGGACGTCGTGCAGGTCTGTCTCCAGCATCGCAATGGACTCCAAAGTGCCCTGCTGCTCCTCGGGCGCCGAGAGTCCGAAGCCGGCGGCATCTGTCACGGTCACGAACGCCGTGCAGGCCACGGGGGCGACGTGGGGCAGGCTCTGGCTCGCTGACACACGAAGCGTGCACTTGCGTTGCTGACTGACCTCCTGCTGCGACATCGCCACGTCGACGTTGATGGAGTCCGGCGGCGGACGGCGGAACAGTAGCCGCTCTGCCAGCGGCACGCCGGACGGTGTGGCCACATGCAAGCGCAGGCATCCGAACGGGGTCGGGGGGAGCGTCAGCTCCACGTGGCGTGTGGCACAGCGCTCCTCCATCCAGACTGTGCAAGCGGTCAGGAGGCAGTCGAGGCGCAGCACCTGCCAGGGATGGGCCCAGAAGTGTGGCCAGTGATAGCAACGGGCAGGCGTCACGAGGCACTTGACGTGACCAACGGCGGCCGGCAAACAAAGGCGGTCGACGGTTTACGGTTGGTGCGGGGGGAACAAACAGCGGTGGGTGATGGACTCCTGCAGTCGTAGGCTTGTGACCCGAGACCGCTGGCTGTTGACCGCCAAACACATCACAACAGTGACATAGCCCCTGCCGTCTCAGGGGTCCCAACGTGGGAAGGAAACACTATTGCTACATAAGCCCTGCTGTCTCGGATTCCCAACGCGGGGGGGGGGGCGATCCCCGCTTTGGGGGACCCAAGACAGCAGGAGTTATGCGGTCATTGTTTGGCTCCCCACTCTGGGACCCTAAGGCAGGGGGGTGGTAATGTAGCCTTGCATAACCACTGCTGTCCCGGCGTCCCAGGGCGGGGATGAAAAACATGGCTGCATGACCCCTGCAGTCTTGGGGTTCCCAAAACAGGGATGCCACACAATGCCGTGAGGTCCTCAAACGGCGTAGACATTTTTCTGTTGTATTGGAGGCGATTTTTTTGCCCATTGCAATGCCAGGATCACTTTTTCGTTGGGCTATGATGATAGCAACAAATAATTTTTTGGTGCTGCAACGCAAGTACAAAGTAACTTTTTGTGATGATTTTTTTACGGTACTTCCAGTGCCAAACTTTTTTCCTAGGGTGCGAGTATCTCTTTGGTTGTAAATGCCCACAATATTGTGCAAAACAAATTGCTCACCTTAGAACATGAACACAAACACTTCAGGTGCTCGCAAAACGATTTCTTTTTACACGGGAGCAGGGCATGGATCCACAAGCACACGGTGACCCGACACGTGGCACCGGAGGAACGGCAGGCACAAAAGACACGAGGGTGGTGAGGGTGCATGCATGGGTCCCCATAAGGCAGCTTCACCCGTCTATCTCGAACGCGACAGTGGCTCCGACCCCCGGGCCTCGACGGAACCGAAGAGGTCACGGAGATGTCCGACAACCAGGCGGCTGTAAGCGGCGTGGCTCGGCGCAATGGTTCCACCCGAACCCATGCCCATACGCCCTCCCTTGCCCCGGCTTTCTGTCCCGGGCAAACACCCAGTCCCTTTCATCTTACTGGCATCCCGGGCACCTGCACAACAACGTTCCCGGACACGGAGGCACTCAAATCGACGGCCACGCAGTCATTGTGCTCCAGCACCGCATGGGAGACCACCATCGATACTACGGGTAGTTTGAGATCCGCAGAGTCATCTTCAGTCTCGGGGAGTCGTCGGTGCTGCGCCCGCCGCAGTTCTACTGGTGGCTGTGACACTTCGATGGCAGACTCGAACACTTCCGGCGCGCCATGGGTTCCTCCGGCCACAATGTGCACCGCCGGCGATGCCTGCGGCGTAAAAACGACCCGCGCCCTCCCGCGGCGGCTGGTGGAGAACGACACGTCCAGCTTCGAGGGCGAGGCCGGGGGATGCGTTTCAGTGTTCGGTCGGACTCGGCCGGTGACCTCCAGTGGATTGCCGGCCAAGTCGCGGACTTCGATGTACACTGCCCCAAGAGCCCCAACTAATAGCTGCCCCCCTTCGGGGTAAACCTGGACGTTGATCCCCACCTTGCGCTTCCCTTGTGACAGAGGTGTTGGGGGGGGGGGGGGGGCTGAGGAGGCAGGAGGCAAGAAACACATCACAAACTGGTGCGGAAACTGGTGGGGGACGAAGTGTGTTCGTTGGCCATGCGTGCTGCTCACCTCTTGATTGTGGCTGTGGGCTTGGCGGGTGTTGCGATACACCAACATCTGATACGATGACGCTGAGGGCACAATGGCCTGAGCGAAAGCCCTTGCCAACAGACATTTTGGCCATTAGCCCCACACCACACCACAACCACAGCACTGCAATGTGGATTGGACTGTTCTGTTTGGCCATGGGGTCACCAGGTCAGTGGCAGAAGGGAGGTATACACTCCACCTGCACAACCAGTCCAACGGTGGGTGGCTCTACCTGGCACCCCTTTGATAATCTCCACTGCAGGGCCTAAGGACCAGTTGCCCGGACCAGGCGATAAATTGCCCAACAACAATCCGAAGAAAAATGAAGAAAAAGGAGACACGGGGGAAAATGGGGGGAACGAGGGGCCTTAGGGGAATGGGGGGCAATGGGGGAAATGGGGCAAAAGGGGGGGGGGGGCGGAGGAAAATGAGGAGAGTGGGGGAAAGTGGGGGGGGGGGGGGGGGGATGGGGCGGATTTGGCGTGGGAAGGTGTCGCCACCAGTCCCGGCGTCCAAGATGGTGTGGGTAGTAGGTACCTGGGCACCCTCCTCAAACCGTTGACAGTTCCCAGCACAAAGAATGTGTCCCTTTGCAATTGAAAGACCAACGTCCCTCAGCTGTTTCTTCCCACACTTGAGATGGGTCCTCTGCTTGGGACAGCCAGGCAGACGATAATCAACCCTCTGTTTGGTCCCAGATGGCCTTGGAATGTCCTGTGGGTCCTAGCCCCCCCCCCCCTCCCCAAAGCCCCTCCCAGCCCCTCCCAGCCCCCCCCCCCCCCCCCCCCGCCCCATGGCCCCTCCCAGAACCCCACCTCCCAAGGCCCCTTCCCCCCCCCCCCCGGAGATCTGCGGCCAACAGTTAGTGGGGGGGGGTAGTTGGCGTCCAAACCAGAGGAGCACCCCCCATGTTGGAGGCATACATGACTGACATCCATGGAGGGTAGTGGTTTGGGGGGGTTGCTGATTCATTGGAATTCATTATTCGGACTCGCCAGCAGCAGCCACTACTTCAGCCCACACTCCCCTGTACTCCACCTGCAAGGAACCGAACAGTTCCAAACAAGAGCACACCC
The DNA here is from genome assembly GCA_964036045.1 of Eutreptiella sp. 'Long Island Sound 2002'. Classification (NCBI taxonomy): domain Eukaryota; phylum Euglenozoa; class Euglenophyceae; order Eutreptiales; family Eutreptiaceae; genus Eutreptiella; species Eutreptiella sp. 'Long Island Sound 2002'. The sequence goes on along the minus strand of OZ038389.1, from coordinate 49,324,244 downwards.
CTTGTGCTGCCCCTCAGCTGGGAGGGTCGGTTGGGGGGGGGGGGGGGGGGGGGGCTCCAGGTGGGGTGATTTGGGGGGTACATGACCCCAAGGCCACGTGTTGGTCGATCACAGGCTCCCCTTACCTCCCCTTGCCCGCCCTCTAACCATACCATCACCCTAAACCTAACCCCAACCCACGGGGGCTGCTCCCAGCCAATGTGTGACCCCAAGGGGTGTGCAACCATTTTGGGGGCTGTAGCCCCCCCCCCCCCTTGGTTGACCCAAACCTTGGGGGTCAGCAGGTCGGGCGGCCAGCCGCCGGGCTCCCCCGGGGGGGGGGGGGGTACCCCAACATACATACCTCAAAATGATCCCCATGACGCGCTGATCATTTATACGTTATACATATATTTATACACAATTGGGGTAAAAAAATTTTTCAAAAAAATTTTGCCCATCAACTCACTCAACTTGGCCATCAACTTGGGGTCTGTAGAGCCACCCCCCCCCCCCCCCCCCCTTGGGGTTGGGTCCTGGCCGGGAGCAGCCCGTGCCCTAACCGTTGCAGCAAGGTGGTTCGGCCATGCCAGCCATGTTGATTAGGCTGAACAAGATCATGGTTGCTACAGAAGTTGGGGGAAGGCACATGATGGAGGGCCTATGATCAAACCACTCAAAAGGGACAATCTAGCAAGGACTTAATGTCTTGAGCTAGAGGCTGGCAAAATACGGCAAAGGGGCAAGATTTAGGTCTTTAACCAACAGGTAGAGAGAGAATGGAAAGGAGCTTCCGTCAGCAGTCCGGGTCAGGCTCCCTGTTTCCCGAACACCACACAATGCAGGACCCTCCCCACAACAGTGGGATCGCCCTGAGGGTTCTTCCAAACCACAAATACCCTCTTCCCCTCTTCCAAACCACTGTTCCGCATTACAGAGGGCAGGTGGTGAGTCAAACGCTGTGGTCCACACCGGAAAACGTCCGAACAAGTGTCACAAAGTCTGACATCAGTACCCCTGGGCCAGAGATGCCACACCCCTGTTCCGGCCTATTCACAACAGCCAGAGGCTCGTTGGGCCACCCACATCCCATCGGCGTACCTCTTTGGTCTACTGAGGCCACGAGCAGCGGGACCTCCATGCGGCGGGTCTGCGTCTCACCGCCGTCCCGCACTGTGAATGCGAAGAAGGCGGTGATTGGGACGGGGGTGGCCGCGTTGTCCTCTGTTGGGTCATGGATCGTCCCGCTGAAGTGGCCGTCGCCGGTTGCGGGGTCGAAATTGCATTTGACGTCCTTCATGAGCTGCCCCCCAACAGTGCCCACGACAGAGAGGGTGCAGCTGCCGCCAAGCGCACCCTCATCGAAGCGCCGCACCCGGACGGTACCACTGCAGTGGTCGCCGAGGCGGTAACCCCCCGCGAGGCCCATTGTCGGCTCAATGGCAAAGACAGGCTGCGTGAAATGCCGGATGCGGACGCGGCGCCACGCGGGGGCGATGAGGCAGTGGTACAGCTCGTGCTGCTGCTGAGGGACGGCCACCAGACTGTACGTGCCGCCCAACGTGCTGCCGGTCAGGCTGAACTTGAGCCCGGCGGTGCCCATGTATCCCCCTGAGTCCAGGGCAGCTGAGCGCAAAAGGGAATGAAACAGAATCCCCCTTGGAATGGAGGGCCTGACACGCGCGCGCGCGCGCACGTGCACACGCAATGCTCTGTGCTACAAATGGTGCACCAGCTCCCTGAGCACGCCTGGCCCCAACCGTGCACAACACACATGCACTGCATGTCATATATTTTTGGTTCACAAACGCAACACATGTTAGCCGTGTTGTAGCCTAGACTGAAGGATTACCAACCTACCCTCTTTGTTGTGCACAAACCCCCCACAAAATGGACCAGGTCCAATGCATTTTTTACCCCTTTTGACCTTATTTTGGTCCTGAACTAGCCCATTGTCATCAGCCTTTTTAGAATTTTTGGGGGACCAAGTCGGGCAACTGCAGTTTCAAAATGGGCTAAAACACCCGTTTGAACAATTGAAAGGGGAGAGGATCACCTTTGGAAAATTTCAATTGTGAGCCTTTTGGAACCTGTTTTTTGTCCCAAAACAGCCCATCTTAAAGCCTTTGTGCATCTTTTGGGTCACCACAGCCCCAAAATAGGCTAAAACCACTTGTTTGAGCATCCCTAGTGGTCTCAGAACGACTTTGAAAAAACATTTTTGACCTCTTTGTGACCCACGGGTGACCCGTAGGTTGTGTAAAAGGCCCAAAAACTAGGGTGCAGGTAGTCGCCAATTTATTGCAAGCGCACTGCGTAGGGCAGTCCCGGGCATGTCTGATGTGGCAGATAATGATGACAAGTCTGGTTAGGGCTGCAAAACGACTTCAACACTCAGAGCAGAACTGCTCCAGGGCACCACAGTTTCTCAAAAGCAGCTCTGCAGTACTGTTAGAGTCCAAACTCCCAATAACAAAGGCAGGGCCAAAAGAAAGCAGAGACTGCACAACATCATCTTGAGCACATACAGCGCCGGGGCTGTGAGTGATGCCCAGGCACCTGGATCGTACTGATGTGCAAAGTCACCCATCCAGAGCCCTTGACCTGCACTTGACACTTACGCCACCCACACACCCAACATAACGACTCCTCATCTGCAGCCGGGCGACTGGGGATTCAACGCTCTCTGTAGAAACGGAGGACGACCCGCTTCAGCACTAGGTGAGCAGTACTGAGGGGTGGGGAGGGTGGTCAAGGGGGACGAAGTACCATGCATCAGCATCAAAGCAAAGGTTGGGGTTTCAGGTCAAGGGGCACCCCTCGGCCCAGTGAAGGGGAACATACCGGCTCCGAAGCTGCAGGACCCTCTGGAGGCCACTTTGTCGTCAGGAGCGTGGAGCTCGACGTTCACTGACAGCCGCGGAGTGACCGCCTGGAGCTCTGCAGCCGAGACAAGGCCCTGCGTGAAAGCGTCAAGCAGCAGCACGCGGCAGAGGATGGTCTCGCCCGGTCGGTACACGGGTTTGTCAGTCATAATGACAATCTTCCATCGCCGGGGACTGGGGAAGCCATGGGGCGTCCCCTTGTCCTCAGGGGCGGTGCAGTGCAGGCCCTGGCGCAGCTGCGCATCCGTGTCTAACACATTGAGGAGCCTTTCGGACTCGGGCGACGGCTTCAGGTCCTCGAAGACGTCCGGGCAAGCGTCACGACCCTCCGGAAAATAGAGAAAATCCGGTCGGTGCGGGACGAACTTCAGCTTCCTTTCTTTGCCTTTTCGACTTGGTTCCTCATCAGAGGAGTCAGAATCGTCGTCGGACGTGTCGCTTTCAGCGCTGCTGATGTACACAGTGAGAGGCACGTATTCCTCGGTGTCCGGATGGATGAGCTCTTGAGGAAACGATGTCATCCGGCGGACACGTCACATTACAAACGGCACAACGTGCAGCCACACCAGCCAAACGCTGTAGACAAAAGGTCTGTGGACAGAGGAAAAGCTAGTGACACACACCCCAAACAAGGTGGTTAGTCGTGCCATAACAGCTTGTGCCCCCAGAGACAAAGAATGCCCCATTTTGTGCACTCCAGTCACACAACTACCCCCCGCTCCCCTTAACTAGTGACCGCCTGCGCATGACGGTATCCTCACACCCCCAGGGGAACATGCCTAAAATGACGGCACAAAGGACGCGTGATACAAAGCAAGACATGTCCTTCAGTCTTGCCCTCAACACTCGCTGCATATTAACCAGCCGTTGCTGCAGACGACATGTCGCCAAGAGGTTATGGACAACTCTGGATCGTGATGCATGGGGTTGCAGCAAAGGGCTGCCACACCGAAGCAAAATCACGAAGAATATGCCATAGAATCATGTTAAACACATCAGGGGCTTGGACCCCTGCAGGACACATTTGGGGCTGGGACCCATGTCAGACACATTAGGGGCTTGGGCCCATATTGGACACATCAGGGGCTCAGATCCATGTTGGACCCTCGGATCAATATAATTTGGACTGCAACAACCTGCCTCAAGCAGGCGAGGTGTTTTGCATGCAGGGTCAGGTGCAGGGCAGAGAAGGACTCCTGGGATGGGGCATGGGGAATCTGCATCGTCCGCAGGGGGGCTTTTCAGATGGGCCAATGCGAATGGTTAGGGTTTGGGTCAGGGCTAGCAGGTTAGGAGTGTGCAAGGTAAGCACTGGTGTCCGCCACAATGGGGCAAATGCAGGGGTGTCAATGCCCATACTGAAACTAACCGCTGCCCAAGAGGCCAGGTATGTGCATAGCATTACTGTTCACGGCGCCAGAGCCCCTCACATGCCCCCAATGTGTTCAACATGAGTCCGAGCCCCTAACGAGTCCAAAAAGGGTCCGAGTGTGGACCCTGAGATAATGGGGGTAGTGCAGCCCACACTTGAAACCAAAATAAAGACTGTGGGCAGAAAAATGTTTTCTCAACCAATTGGCTCAACATGCACATGCCTCGGCTGGTGTCCTGTGAAATTAGGAATACGCATATCGGCTTTCACCAGGGTGCACACAGACAGCTTCTGCTCCATCCTACCCCGCCCCCCCCACTTGACATCTCCCCCTTAATGCCATGACCCGCCCCCCTATGGGGCATCAAATGGTCGGTCGGCTGAACTGGATGTCCCCGCCATAGACAATTCCAGCTATTGTTCTCAGCAAGTTCTCAGCAAGTTCGCAACGCGTCCGTTTTTTTGCTAGGCGACGGTCCCGGTGCTTCCGCCCTTGTTCTCGTGCCGTCCTTCCTTCTGTACACTGGTCCATTACCCAAATCCCTCACACAGGTGATCGAGGCTCAGGCTCTACCAGGTGAGTGGCGTACATTTTGGTCAGAGGTTAGTCCCGCGGTGCACCTGCATGTTACTAGCCCCATTCGGCCAGTGCTCCTGACGACGTCGTGCGAGGTCCTTAGGTCGAAAAACCCAGTGGGTACGGGTCCGGTTAAGGTCAAGCACACACAGCCGTTCATTGCTTTGGGGTTCGTGGGGGGTGGACAAACGCGACCTGTGTCGCACGAGATTGTGGACGCCGTGTCCACTACACTCCGTCCATTCTCCAAGCCCTCGCTCATGCTGAGGTTTAACGGACCGGGTGCGGGAGGGGGAGGGATGTCTTCCATTAGCACTAGCCGTAGTACCTCCAGCAGGTTCATTGAGGCATCTGGTGACATGGGTGATGGCTGTGCTTGTTTTCGAAAGTGCAAGGGGGGTGCAAGCTTCCACCTCCAGGAGGGGGGATCCCTGCTACCCCTTGCGGGTGCCTCCAGGGACTTGCCCTCATTGGCGTGGCCATTGCCCCGCAATCACCGTGCACCAGAGTGTGGGCACTCCTCCAACTCCTTTGCTTCTTCTTCCTCTCCTACCCCCAAGATTGATTGCTCGTCAAACGCCTCCTCTTCCTCCTCCCTTGCCAAAATCCTACCCACCATGTTCACTGAAATGTGCCCAAACAGGAGGGGGGATTTTCGTCCTACATATTGGTGATAACCCCATTTTGGGGCCCACAAAAAACCAATTTGAATGTGATAAGGCCAATTCCAAACTATGGGGCAATTTTTTTCAACCCTTGGGCAGGTGAGAATCCAACATAGGAGACAGTCATCGCCGATTCCCTTCGCGGATTTTTTTTTTTGCAAAAGATCCAACAAACTTGTTTGGAGGCCAATTTGACCTATGTTTTGGTCATAACCCAATTTTGGGGCCCACAAAAAAGCAATGTAAATGTGATAAGGCCAATTCCAAACTATGGGGCAGTTTTTTCCACCCTTGGGCAGGTGAGAATCCAGCTTAGGAGACAGTCATCGCCGATTCCCTTCGCGGGGGTGGCTTCGCAAAAGATCCAACCAACCTGTTTGGAGGCCAATTTGACCTACATATTGGTTATAACCCCATTTTGGGGCCCACAAAAAAGCAATTTGAATGTGATAAGGCCAATTCCAAACTATGGGGCAATTTTTTTCAACCCTTGGGCAGGGGATAATCCAGCTTAGGACACAGTCATTGCCGATTCCCTTCGCGGGGCTGGTTTCGCAAAAGATCCAACCAACCTGTTTGGACGCCAATTTCACCTACATATTGGTCTTAACCAGAATGTACTTTAAAGAGTTGTAATGAAGTTGTATGAAGCATGGAAATGAAATAGCACAAACGGATGCAACAAGAGCAACAAAATGCAACAAATGGCGCCTACTCCCGTCGCGCTGCGGTGAGTGTTGTCCTAGGTGCCTACTCCCATCACTCTGCGGCGACTGCATTGCATTTGGTTTAGGGTTGGGCACACACAGGTTTGGGTTTGGGCACCATTTGTTGCTTTACATTTCATTAGGGGGAACTGCCCCTGCGACTACTTACCTAAAAAAAACACCAGCATATGAGCACAAGAAAGGGCAATATGACCAACAAAGGGAGCAAAATCAGAAGTGGCCGCCAACAAGGAGAAATAAAATCAAAATGCCTGACCCAAACTCAAGGGGCCACGCAAAAAAGGGTGGATTGCGAGTCCCTGACCCCAAATCATGGGGCCACGCAACAAAGCGTGGATTGCGAGTGCCTAACCCCAACTCATGGGGCCATGCAACAAAGCGTGGATTGCGACTCCCCAAACCCCTGCAAGGGTGCGTCAACCACTTCTGATTTTGTTCCCCTTTGTTGGGGAACACTTCTGATTTTGCGCCCATTTGCCGGGGATCCCCGAGAATGCAATTTTGCCTCCCACTTTCTTTCCTTTTTTCTTTACGCTTTTTTGTGGGGCCCCTTGAGTTGGGGTTAGGGACTCGCAATCCACGCTTTGTTGCATGGCCCCTTGAGTTGGGGTTAGGGACTCTCAATCCACGCTTTGTTGCGTGGCCCCATGAGTTGGGGTGCGGAACTCTCAATCCACGCTTTGTTGCGTGGCCCCTTGAGTTTGAGTCAGGGAATCGCAATCCACGCTTTGTTGCGTGGCCCCTTGAGTTGGGGTTAGGGACTCGCAATCCACGCTTTGTTGCGTGGCCCCATGAGTTGGGTTGGGGACTCGCAACCCACGCTTTGTTGCGTGGCCCCATGAGTTGGGGTTTGGGGACTCGCAATCCGCGCTGTGTTGAGTTGGGGTTAGGGACTCGCAATCCACGCTTTGTTGCGTGGCCCCTTGAGTTTGAGTCAGGGAGTCGCAATCCACGCTTTGTTGCGTGGCCCCTTGAGTTGGGGTTAGGGACTCGCAAGCCACGCTTTGTTGCGTGGCCCCTTGAGTTCGGTTGGGGACTCGCAACCCACGCTTTGTTGCGTGGCCCCATGAGTTGGGGTTAGGGACTCGCAATCCGCGCTGTGTTGAGTTGGGGTTAGGGACTCGCAATCCACGCTTTGTTGCGTGGCCCCTTGAGTTTGAGTCAGGGAGTCGCAATCCACGCTTTGTTGCGTGGCCCCTTGAGTTGGGGTTAGGGACTCGCAAGCCACGCTTTGTTGCGTGGCCCCATGAGTTGGGGTTAGGGACTCGCAATCCCCGCTGTGTTGAGTTGGGGTTAGGGACTCGCAATCCACGCTTTGTTGCGTGGCCCCTTGAGTTTGAGTTAGGGGCTCGCAATCCACGCTTTGTTGCGTGGCCCCTTGAGTTGGGGTTAGGGACTTGCAATCCACGCGTTGTTGCATGGCCCCTCGGGTTGGGGTTAGGGACTCTCAATCCACGCTTTGTTGCGTGGCCCCATGAGTGGCCCCATCCTCCGGGGCCCAAAAGAGGGCGGAAATGCTACGTCACCCCTGCATAGTCGGGGATCCCCAAACAAAGGGGAACAAAATCAGAAGTGGCTACCTCACCCTTGCCTTCTCGGGGGCCCACAAGTGGGCAGAAATGCTATGTCACCCCGGCATTCTCGGGGATCCCCAAACAAAGGGGGACAAAATCAGAAGTGGGTACCTCACCCCTGCCTTCTCGGGGGCCCAAAAGAGGGTGGAAATGCTACGTCACCCCTGCATTCTCGGGGGGTCCCTAGCAAAGGGGACAAAATCAAAAGTGGCTGTATTGGGGGCAAGGACAAAACTTTGGATGTGCAGTCCAAAAGAACACCACCAAAAAAAAATTGCATAAATAGTGTGTCTGCCTCAAAAAACAACCTTAAAACCCCCCCCGCAGACCATTTTAAAAAAAGAGGGGGGGGGGGGTTGCAAAACCTTCCACCCTATCAGATTTCTCAAACCCCCCCGGGGGGGGGGGGGGATTAGGTAGTTGACTTGACAAATACTGAATTCTTGTGCACTTCAGCCGGGCAAATCGTTGAACTTCCCACTGTCGCGGACGTTACAAAGGCCAGAAAATAGTGACCCGGCTGGCCCCAAAAAGGAGGTTGTGCACCGCTTGTCTATGCAAAACAACACACACACAAACATTTGCAACCGAACAGACGAGCACAATGCACAGTCCGAATGTCAATCTCCGCGTCAGTCGGCCAGTCAACACACACTTCGTTACGGCCAGTCAAAACACACACACACACACACAAATTGAATTTGTGTGAAAATCCATGCATCCAGTGCTGCATATACATTGTCATCCACACACTGTGAGCGAACGCGGGAAGCACAATCAATTCCCATTGCACTGGCCAGAGGGAGTGGCATTCCGCTTGTGCTAGCACAAAGCCCATGCAAAGCACGTGCCCCTCATCATCCTCACCATCATTTGCCGTGGCAGTGCTGAGAGCATCAGGAGTTGTCCAAACATGACCTTACAGCACATACCCAAATTGAACTCTTGTCGACATCCATGTGTACAAAACTCATCCCCACAGGTGCGTGGGTCAATGCACAAAACGTTACGTTTCTGCCCTTTTTGTTGCCATCGAAAAAATTCGAAAGAGCTTGGCATCATCGGAGAGATTTCCCCCCGCCCTAACACGTTGCCTTGGCGGTCTGGCTCCGGGCTAGGTAAACATCAAGTCAAAAAAAGATGGCATTAGACAAACATGCTAATCATGCTCGCCTCCAAGAAGGGGTCATGAGGACTCATGTCTCGGTTCGCACATTCAATGCTACATACACCAATCACAAGGTGTTTGCATTGGCCACAAGCCAAGTTGGTGCACTGCGTGCGCACTGCGTGCGCACTGCGTGGGCACCACGCGCACTGCGTGCGGTGCCGACACAATGAAACCTAGCCAGGGAGGAAGGGAGGAAACCCCCATGCATTTTTGCAGACGTCACAAGGGTCTTCATGTACTTGGTGATTGGTGGCGTGGCCAAGCGCAATCTGCTGTTGTGTGAGTGTGTTGGAAGATGGTGGCAGCCTCCTGGGGACATAGGCATTCTGCCTTGACCCCATTGGGGCCCAACTTGTAGCAATATGCAGCACTATGTGGGCCGTTAATCATAAAACATGCTACTCCTTCACAATGATCCAAGAGTGCGGATAGAGGGTTCAACTGCTCGCTCATAAAGAGAATCCACAAAGACATTGTTTCCTAGAGATAGCAAGGCAATGACCATGAAGGTTGGAATCCGCCGGAGTGTGCAACAACCCACCTGCGGATGTGTTGCATTGTGAATGTAGACGGCATCCTGTGATTCCCCATCATCATAATCAGCATCCATCTATAACAAAGATCGTGCAACAAAACCGGGTAAAAATGGGCTAAAATGGCTGAAAATGGGTGAACATGGGTGGCAATTCAAATGTGCCACATCCTCAATGCACAAGAAGCGCAAAAAGATTCTGTTATGGAACAAGCAACTAGTGAAAAAAGGCCAACGTTGCGGTTCAAATGTGCCACATCCTCAATGCACAAGAAGCGTAAAACATTCTGTTATGGAATAACCAACTAGTGAAAAAAGGCCAACGCTGCGGTTCAAGTAGTTGCCGACATACAAAAGTTTGCATTGTGTGCCCACGGCGGGCGCACTGCGTGCACAGCATTCCCACAGGGTGTGGTCTTATGCTGGTGACAGCACAGACCACAGAAATCCGCCTGCTCCTCCCAATCATCTGCCGTAGTGCGGGGGGCATCAGCAGGTGCCCCAACATCACCATGACCTGAACAAAGCGTGCATCAATGGCAGATGCCACAAAACACATCTTTGCATCACGCTCATAATAGATTGCCAAATAACTCATGCCTTTGGGGGAGGGGCCAACGACAACACCACGGCTTTCCTCACCAGTGGACCGTGTGTAGTACAACGACCGACCGCTGCATCCAACACATGGTGCACCATTCTGAAAACCATGGGCCAAAACATGCTACAAACACCATCATGGCAAAATCAGCTTCCGTGACACAGGTTATGCACATCATCTCAATACCAAGGAATCACACAGCACACATAGCACACACTTGGACCTATGAAAAAAGTCACATGTACAATCCATGGTGCAAAAATATGAACCATTCATATGGTTGAGTGATCATAGCACAGGACTTCTAGGCCCTAGGACCCACAGTCTGGAGCAACTCCTGCTCCGGTGCCGGGGGTAAAGCCAAAAGGCTAAACCCTGCCGAAAGTCTCAAGCGACGCCGAGGGCCGCACCCCACGTTTCCATCGACGATGGAACCACCGTCTGTGGCGTACCATAGCGCGGCAGTCACCAGGTTCCCGCTCCAGGAATGCGTGCAGGCGGGTCGAGAAGAGATGCACAATACAGAGTGCAGAGCGTAGCTCACGGGCATTGTAGTGTTCAGCCTTTCATCACGACTGCAACAGTCAATGCACTAAGGTCTCCACTTTGGCGTTAGAGCGACAGGCTGTAGCTTATTACAGTGGCTTGCATGCGCCGTGTTGCATCCTGTGCGTGCCCCGTGGGGAATATGCCATGCAGGTGTTAGTGGGTCGGAAGATGAACACCCCTGAGGAGCAAGCAGTGTGAAGAGGATGGGGATATGTACACCACGCTATTCTGCCATTCGCTACCTTCGCTCCCCGGAAACAGCACCTCCTGTTGTCCTAACAAGGGCATTTGTTTACGCACACCGTGAAAAGACACCAACAGCAAAGCCATGCATCATCGATCGATCAATCATCGAGCCATGTCTATGGAGGTGCATCAAAATCATATACTAAAAGGAGGGGCAAAAAGTGGCAGCACAGCAATCAGCATTCCTGAAATACCATCCCCAGCACCGAATCACTCCTGCCACACACACCATGCAGACGCAGAAACGCCACCATGGCGCCTTCACAAAGCATCCACGAGGAACAAAGGCCTTGCACTCAGCCCCCAAGGCCTTTAAGCTCCGAACAAAGGCCTTCAAAAAGCAAAAAGGACTTCCAGCAAGGGCGTTATCGACAATGCCCCTGCACTCCTCAGCAGCTCTCGAACTTCCAGGTACCCAAGGGGACCTGATCTTCATGGACCACCGGAAAAAGGAACCGCCAAATTCTACAGTTCCAAAGTTGCGGAAACCACATCTCATGTTGTTCTTTGTTTGTTTGTTTTTTGTACGTCCGCCGGTCCTGAAAGCGGCCCCTCGTGGGGAGCAGAATCATGGCTATGCCATGGTCCGTCATGGTCTGACATGCTGCTCTGTTCAAGGTGTTTTACAAAACAATCCTCGAATTCCCAGTAGAGGTATGAACAAGCATCAGTGTATGCCTTGCGGCCACGCATTTGCTGTCAGACACAGGCATCTGTCATTCGCTTCAGTCATACAATACAAATTCACTTCATCGTCCTTCATCTAAATTCTCTCTCTCTTCAATTCATGCAGCAGCCCAGGTGCGACCACAACATTGAGCAGTTGCACCTTTTCTGGGAGTTCCCGGAACCCTGCCAGCTCTGCTAGTGCCCTCTGCCGGCATTCTTCCAACGCCAGTTCCCTGACGGTGGTGCCACCATGTCGTGTCCCGAATCGTCAAAGTACAGCACGTGTACCTGAATGGACTGCCCCCTCCACCTTGTGTTGTTCTGACAAGGGCGTATTTCTTGCAAATGGGGGCGGGGGGTATTTGCCAACAAGCGAAAGGGGGGCTTAGCCCAGAGCGGGTGACACGATGGACACAGGGCCGGTGGTTGCCCATTGGGGCACCCAGGAGGCACCAACAGGTACAACCCCCCCATCACCATCCTCGGGAACTGGTTTGGGCCTGTGGTGTGCAACCGCACCCGGACTCCGGTCAATTCGGTTAAACGCAGGACTCCAAGACCACGGGACCAGGTCCGAACCGTGATCAGCGGGAGCATAGCGTCCAGAGCCCAACTCTGCCCTGCCCAATGGAAAAGACAGGCAAACGTAATCGGACAGCGGCCAACTGCCACAAAAAGGCACAGACCGATTGTCCAGAGGAGGGCATTCGCTGCAAAACGTAATACAAACGTGCAGCCTATCTGCAGACTGGTAAATTAAAGCACCGCGACGTGCCATGATGGGTATCATGGCATTTGCCAGAAATCCGCGTCAAGAATGAGCACATGGAAGTTTGTTTGTTTTAAGGCACTCAGGAAAAAGTTACATCAGCAGTCTTGCCCTCATCACCCTGAACATGGGAGATTCGTTGCCACAGAGGAGCGGCAGCCAAAAGGGTATGGACAGTCCTGGAATCTGTTGCAGTAGAATCTGCTATGCAGAGGCGACATCAAATCATATCTTGTGAATTGCAAAAGTCCGCGACAGAAATGAGAACATGGAAATCCGAACCAGAAGCGGACGCTGGGCCTGCAAGCGCTGGAATGGTACCATTAGCCCAACCAGTTGCTGGTCCCGGTCAGGCTTCACACCTCCGGTGGTGGTAGGGTCAGTGTCTCTAACTGCTGCACCCAAGACCGACATGGGAGTGCCCACGTCACGAGGGAGCAGCAGACAAACAGCCACTTTCACTGACTTCACTGCCAAAGGCGTCCAACACCCCCTCCCCGTTGCACAATTCAGCGAAGCCGAGCATCAGACAATCGCCAATACAAAGCTCCGGCGCAGTGGCGGGGCTTAGACAAGGCCGTGGTCACACAAGATGGGGAGCGGGAGGGGGTTTATGCGATGCCTGTCTGGGACATCCTATGGTACAGTAGTGACGGCACAAAGGACGCGTGATACAAAGCAAGACATGTCCTTCAGTCTTGCCCTCAACACTCGCTGCATATTAACCAGCCGTTGCTGCAGACGACATGTCGCCAAGAGGTTATGGACAACTCTGGATCGTGATGCATGGGGTTGCAGCAAAGGGCTGCCACACCGAAGCAAAATCACGAAGAATATGCCATAGAATCATGTTAAACACATCAGGGGCTTGGACCCCTGCAGGACACATTTGGGGCTGGGACCCATGTCAGACACATTAGGGGCTTGGGCCCATATTGGACACATCAGGGGCTCAGATCCATGTTGGACCCTCGGATCAATATAATTTGGACTGCAACAACCTGCCTCAAGCAGGCGAGGTGTTTTGCATGCAGGGTCAGGTGCAGGGCAGAGAAGGACTCCTGGGATGGGGCATGGGGAATCTGCATCGTCCGCAGGGGGGCTTTTCAGATGGGCCAATGCGAATGGTTAGGGTTTGGGTCAGGGCTAGCAGGTTAGGAGTGTGCAAGGTAAGCACTGGTGTCCGCCACAATGGGGCAAATGCAGGGGTGTCAATGCCCATACTGAAACTAACCGCTGCCCAAGAGGCCAGGTATGTGCATAGCATTACTGTTCACGGCGCCAGAGCCCCTCACATGCCCCCAATGTGTTCAACATGAGTCCGAGCCCCTAACGAGTCCAAAAAGGGTCCGAGTGTGGACCCTGGGATAATGGGGGTAGTGCAGCCCACACTTGAAACCAAAATAAAGACTGTGGGCAGAAAAATGTTTTCTCAACCAATTGGCTCAACATGCACATGCCTCGGCTGGTGTCCTGTGAAATTAGGAATACGCATATCGGCTTGCACCAGGGTGCACACAGACAGCTTCTGCTCCATCCTACCCCGCCCCCCCGACTTGACATCTCCCCCTTAATGCCATGACCCCCCCCCCCTATGGGGCATCAAATGGTCGGTCGGCTGAACTGGATGTCCCCGCCATAGACAATTCCAGCTATTGTTCTCAGCAAGTTCTCAGCAAGTTCGCAACGCGTCCGTTTTTTTGCTAGGCGACGGTCCCGGTGCTTCCGCCCTTGTTCTCGTGCCGTCCTTCCTTCTGTACACTGGTCCATTACCCAAATCATTCACACAGGTGATCGAGGCTCAGGCTCTACCAGGTGAGTGGCGTACATTTTGGTCAGAGGTTAGTCCCGCGGTGCACCTGCATGTTACTAGCCCCATTCGGCCAGTGCTCCTGAGGACGTCGTGCGAGGTCCTTAGGTCGAAAAACCCAGTGGGTACGGGTCCGGTTAAGGTCAAGCACACACAGCCGTTCATTGCTTTGGGGTTCGTGGGGGGTGGACAAACGCGACCTGTGTCGCACGAGATTGTGGACGCCGTGTCCACTACACTCCGTCCATTCTCCAAGCCCTCGCTCATGCTGAGGTTTAACGGACCGGGTGCGGGAGGGGGAGGGATGTCTTCCATTAGCACTAGCCGTAGTACCTCCAGCAGGTTCATTGAGGCATCTGGTGACATGGGTGATGGCTGTGCTTGTTTTCGAAAGTGCAAGGGGGGTGCAAGCTTCCACCTCCAGGAGGGGGGATCCCTGCTACCCCTTGCGGGTGCCTCCAGGGACTTGCCCTCATTGGCGTGGCCATTGCCCCGCAATCACCGTGCACCAGAGTGTGGGCACTCCTCCAACTCCTTTGCTTCTTCTTCCTCTCCTACCCCCAAGATTGATTGCTCGTCAAACGCCTCCTCTTCCTCCTCCCCTGCCAAAATCCTACCCACCATGTTCACTGAAATGTGCCCAAACAGGAGGGGGGATTTTCGTCCTACATATTGGTTATAACCCCATTTTGGGGCCCACAAAAAACCAATTTGAATGTGATAAGGCCAATTCCAAACTATGGGGCAATTTTTTTCAACCCTTGGGCAGGTGAGAATCCAACATAGGAGACAGTCATCGCCGATTCCCTTCGCGGATTTTTTTTTTTGCAAAAGATCCAACAAACTTGTTTGGAGGCCAATTTGACCTATGTTTTGGTCATAACCCAATTTTGGGGCCCACAAAAAAGCAATGTAAATGTGATAAGGCCAATTCCAAACTATGGGGCAGTTTTTTTCACCCTTGGGCAGGTGAGAATCCAGCTTAGGAGACAGTCATCGCCGATTCCCTTCGCGGGGGTGGTTTCGCAAAAGATCCAACCAACCTGTTTGGAGGCCAATTTGACCTACATATTGGTTATAACCCCATTTTGGGGCCCACAAAAAAGCAATTTGAATGTGATAAGGCCAATTCCAAACTATGGGGCAATTTTTTTCAACCCTTGGGCAGGGGATAATCCAGCTTAGGACACAGTCATTGCCGATTCCCTTCGCGGGGCTGGTTTCGCAAAAGATCCAACCAACCTGTTTGGACGCCAATTTCACCTACATATTGGTCTTAACCAGAATGTACTTTAAAGAGTTGTAATGAAGTTGTATGAAGCATGGAAATGAAATAGCACAAACGGATGCAACAAGAGCAACAAAATGCAACAAATGGCGCCTACTCCCGTCGCGCTGCGGTGAGTGTTGTCCTAGGTGCCTACTCCCATCACTCTGCGGCGACTGCATTGCATTTGGTTTAGGGTTGGGCACACACAGGTTTGGGTTTGGGCACCATTTGTTGCTTTACATTTCATTAGGGGGAACCGCCCCTGCGACTACTTACCTAAAAAAAACACCAGCATATGAGCACAAGAAAGGGCAATATGACCAACAAAGGGAGCAAAATCAGAAGTGGCCGCCAACAAGGAGAAATAAAATCAAAATGCCTGACCCAAACTCAAGGGGCCACGCAAAAAAGGGTGGATTGCGAGTCCCTGACCCCAAATCATGGGGCCACGCAACAAAGCGTGGATTGCGAGTGCCTAACCCCAACTCATGGGGCCATGCAACAAAGCGTGGATTGCGACTCCCCAAACCCCAACTCATGGGGCCATGCAACAAAGCGTGGATTGAGAGTCCCTAACCCCAACCCGAGGGGCCATGCAACAAAGCGTGGATTGCGAGTCCCTAACCCCAACTCGAGGGGCCACGCAACAAAGCGTGGATTGCGAGCCCCTAACTCAAACTCAAGGGGCCACGCAACAAAGGGTGGATTGCGAGTCCCTAACCCCAACTCAACACAGCGCGGATTGCGAGTCCCTAACTCCAACTCATGGGGCCACGCAACAAAGCGTGGCTTGCGAGTCCCTAGCCCCAACTCGAGGGGCCACGCAACAAAGCGTGGATTGCGACTCCCTGACTCAAACTCAAGGGGCCACGCAACAAAGCGTGGATTGCGAGTCCCTAACCCCAAATCATGGGGCCACGCAACAAAGCGTGGGTTGCGAGTCCCCAACCGGACTCATGGGGCCACGCAACAAAGCGTGGCTTGCGAGTCCCTAACCCCAACTCGAGGGGCCACGCAACAAAGCGTGGATTGCGACTCCCTGACTCAAACTCAAGGGGCCACGCAACAAAGCGTGGATTGCGAGTCCCTAACCCCAACTCAACAAAGGGCGGATTGCGAGTCCCCTAACCCCAACTCATGGGGCCACGCAACAAAGCGTGGGTTGCGAGTCCCCAACTGAACTCAAGGGGCCACGCAACAAAGCGTGGATTGCGAGTCCCTAACCCCAACTCAACAAAGCGCGGATTGCGAGTCCCCTAACCCCAACTCATGGGGCCACGCAACAAACCGTGGGTTGCGAGTCCCCAACTGAACTCAAGGGGCCACGCAACAAAGCGTGGATTGCGAGTCCCTAGCCCCAACTCAAGGGGCCACGCAACAAAGCGTGGATTGCGACTCCCTGACTCAAACTCAAGGGGCCACGCAACAAAGCGTGGATTGCGAGTCCCTAACCCCAACTCAACAAAGCGCGGATTGTGAGTCCCTAACCCCAACTCAAGGGGCCACGCAACAAAGCGTGGATTGTGAGTCCCTAACCCCAGCTCAAGGGGCCACACAACAAAATGTAGATTGAGAGTTCCTAACCCCAACTCAAGGGGCCACGCAACAAAGTGTGGATTGCGAGTCCCTAACCCCAACTCAAGGGGCCACACAACAAAATGTGGATTGAGAGTTCCGCACCCCAACTCATGGGGCCACGCAACAAAGCGTGGATTGAGAGTCCCTAACCCCAACTCAAGGGGCCATGCAACAAAGCGTGGATTGCGAGTCCCTAACCCCAACTCAAGGGGCCCCACAAAAAAGCGTAAAGAAAAAAGGAAAGAAAGTGGGAGGCAAAATTGCATTCTCGGGGATCCCCGGCAAATGGGCGCAAAATCAGAAGGGTTCCCCAACAAAGGGGAACAAAATCAGAAGTGGTTGACGCACCCTTGCATCCTCCGGGGCCCAAAAGAGGGCGGAAATGCTACGTCACCCCTGCATAGTCGGGGATCCCCAAACAAAGGGGAACAAAATCAGAAGTGGCTACCTCACCCTTGCCTTCTCGGGGGCCCACAAGTGGGCAGAAATGCTATGTCACCCCGGCATTCTCGGGGATCCCCAAACAAAGGGGGACAAAATCAGAAGTGGGTACCTCACCCCTGCCTTCTCGGGGGCCCAAAAGAGGGTGGAAATGCTACGTCACCCCTGCATTCTCGGGGGGTCCCTAGCAAAGGGGACAAAATCAAAAGTGGCTGTATTGGGGGCAAGGACAAAACTTTGGATGTGCAGTCCAAAAGAACACCACCAAAAAAAAATTGCATAAATAGTGTGTCTGCCTCAAAAAACAACCTTAAAACCCCCCCCGCAGACCATTTTAAAAAAAGAGGGGGGGGGGGGGTTGCAAAACCTTCCACCCTATCAGATTTCTCAAACCCCCCCGGGGGGGGGATTAGGTAGTTGACTTGACAGATACTGAATTCTTGTGCACTTCAGCGGGGCAAATCGTGGAACTTCCCACTGTCGCGGACGTTACAAAGGCCAGAAAATAGTGACCCGGCTGGCCCCAAAAAGGAGGTTGTGCACCGCTTGTCTATGCAAAACAACACACACACACAAACATTTGCAACCGAACAGACGAGCACAATGCACAGTCCGAATGTCAATCTCCGCGTCAGTCGGCCAGTCAACACACACTTCGTTACGGCCAGTCAAAACACACACACACACACACACACACAAATTGAATTTGTGTGAAAATCCATGCATCCAGTGCTGCATATACATTGTCATCCACACACTGTGAGCGAACGCGGGAAGCACAATCAATTCCCATTGCACTGGCCAGAGGGAGTGGCATTCCGCTTGTGCTAGCACAAAGCCCATGCAAAGCACGTGCCCCTCATCATCCTCACCATCATTTGCCGTGGCAGTGCTGAGAGCATCAGGAGTTGTCCAAACATGACCTTACAGCACATACCCAAATTGAACTCTTGTCGACATCCATGTGTACAAAACTCATCCCCACAGGTGCGT
This sequence comes from Eutreptiella sp. 'Long Island Sound 2002', assembly GCA_964036045.1. Lineage (NCBI taxonomy): Eukaryota > Euglenozoa > Euglenophyceae > Eutreptiales > Eutreptiaceae > Eutreptiella > Eutreptiella sp. 'Long Island Sound 2002'. Next base: position 49,305,835 of record OZ038389.1, on the reverse strand, counting down.
GGGTCAATGCACAAAACGTTACGTTTCTGCCCTTTTTGTTGCCATCGAAAAAATTCGAAAGAGCTTGGCATCATCGGAGAGATTTCCCCCCGCCCTAACACGTTGCCTTGGCGGTCTGGCTCCGGGCTAGGTAAACATCAAGTCAAAAAAAGATGGCATTAGACAAACATGCTAATCATGCTCGCCTCCAAGAAGGGGTCATGAGGACTCATGTCTCGGTTCGCACATTCAATGCTACATACACCAATCACAAGGTGTTTGCATTGGCCACAAGCCAAGTTGGTGCACTGCGTGCGCACTGTGTGCGGTGCCGACACAATGAAACCTAGCCAGGGAGGAAGGGAGGAAACCCCCATGCATTTTTGCAAGCGTCACAAGGGTCTTCATGTACTTGGTGATTGGTGGCGTGGCCAAGCGCAATCTGCTGTTGTGTGAGTGTGTTGGAAGATGGTGGCAGCCTCCTGGGGACATAGGCATTCTGCCTTGACCCCATTGGGGCCCAACTTGTAGCAATATGCAGCACTATGTGGGCCGTTAATCATAAAACATGCTACTCCTTCACAATGATCCAAGAGTGCGGATAGAGGGTTCAACTGCTCGCTCATAAAGAGAATCCACAAAGACATTGTTTCCTAGAGATAGCAAGGCAATGACCATAAGGTTGGAATCCGCCGGAGTGTGCAACAACCCACCTGCGGATGTGTTGCATTGTGAATGTAGACGGCATCCTGTGATTCCCCATCATCATAATCAGCATCCATCTATAACAAAGATCGTGCAACAAAACCGGGTAAAAATGGGCTAAAATGGCTGAAAATGGGTGAACATGGGTGGCAATTCAAATGTGCCACATCCTCAATGCACAAGAAGCGCAAAAAGATTCTGTTATGGAACAAGCAACTAGTGAAAAAAGGCCAACGTTGCGGTTCAAATGTGCCACATCCTCAATGCACAAGAAGCGTAAAACATTCTGTTATGGAATAACCAACTAGTGAAAAAAGGCCAACGCTGCGGTTCAAGTAGTTGCCGACATACAAAAGTTTGCATTGTGTGCCCACGGCGGGCGCACTGCGTGCACAGCATTCCCACAGGGTGTGGTCTTATGCTGGTGACAGCACAGACCACAGAAATCCGCCTGCTCCTCCCAATCATCTGCCGTAGTGCGGGGGGCATCAGCAGGTGCCCCAACATCACCACGACCTGAACAAAGCGTGCATCAATGGCAGATGCCACAAAACACATCTTTGCATCACGCTCATAATAGATTGCCAAATAACTCATGCCTTTGGGGGAGGGGCCAACGACAACACCACGGCTTTCCTCACCAGTGGACCGTGTGTAGTACAACGACCGACCGCTGCATCCAACACATGGTGCACCATTCTGAAAACCATGGGCCAAAACATGCTACAAACACCATCATGGCAAAATCAGCTTCCGTGACACAGGTTATGCACATCATCTCAATACCAAGGAATCACACAGCACACATAGCACACACTTGGACCTATGAAAAAAGTCACATGTACAATCCATGGTGCAAAAATATGAACCATTCATATGGTTGAGTGATCATAGCACAGGACTTCTAGGCCCTAGGACCCACAGTCTGGAGCAACTCCTGCTCCGGTGCCGGGGGTAAAGCCAAAAGGCTAAACCCTGCCGAAAGTCTCAAGCGACGCCGAGGGCCGCACCCCACGTTTCCATCGACGATGGAACCACCGTCTGTGGCGTACCATAGCGCGGCAGTCACCAGGTTCCCGCTCCAGGAATGCGTGCAGGCGGGTCGAGAAGAGATGCACAATACAGAGTGCAGAGCGTAGCTCACGGGCATTGTAGTGTTCAGCCTTTCATCACGACTGCAACAGTCAATGCACTAAGGTCTCCACTTTGGCGTTAGAGCGACAGGCTGTAGCTTATTACAGTGGCTTGCATGCGCCGTGTTGCATCCTGTGCGTGCCCCGTGGGGAATATGCCATGCAGGTGTTAGTGGGTCGGAAGATGAACACCCCTGAGGAGCAAGCAGTGTGAAGAGGATGGGGATATGTACACCACGCTATTCTGCCATTCGCTACCTTCGCTCCCCGGAAACAACACCTCCTGTTGTTCTAACAAGGGCATTTGTTTACGCACACCGTGAAAAGACACCAACAGCAAAGCCATGCATCATCGATCGATCAATCATCGAGCCATGTCTATGGAGGTGCATCAAAATCATATACTAAAAGGAGGGGCAAAAAGTGGCAGCACAGCAATCAGCATTCCTGAAATACCATCCCCAGCACCGAATCACTCCTGCCACACACACCATGCAGACGCAGAAACGCCACCATGGCGCCTTCACAAAGCATCCATGAGGAACAAAGGCCTTGCACTCAGCCCCCAAGGCCTTTAAGCTCCGAACAAAGGCCTTCAAAAAGCAAAAAGGACTTCCAGCAAGGGCGTTATCGACAATGCCCCTGCACTCCTCAGCAGCTCTCGAACTTCCAGGTACCCAAGGGGACCTGATCTTCATGGACCACCGGAAAAAGGAACCGCCAAATTCTACAGTTCCAAAGTTGCGGAAACCACATCTCATGTTGTTCTTTGTTTGTTTGTTTTTTGTACGTCCGCCGGTCCTGAAAGCGGCCCCTCGTGGGGAGCAGAATCATGGCTATGCCATGGTCCGTCATGGTCTGACATGCTGCTCTGTTCAAGGTGTTTTACAAAACAATCCTCGAATTCCCAGTAGAGGTATGAACAAGCATCAGTGTATGCCTTGCGGCCACGCATTTGCTGTCAGACACAGGCATCTGTCATTCGCTTCAGTCATACAATACAAATTCACTTCATCGTCCTTCATCTAAATTCTCTCTCTCTTCAATTCATGCAGCAGCCCAGGTGCGACCACAACATTGAGCAGTTGCACCTTTTCTGGGAGTTCCCGGAACCCTGCCAGCTCTGCTAGTGCCCTCTGCCGGCATTCTTCCAACGCCAGTTCCCTGACGGTGGTGCCACCATGTCGTGTCCCGAATCGTCAAAGTACAGCACGTGTACCTGAATGGACTGCCCCCTCCACCTTGTGTTGTTCTGACAAGGGCGTATTTCTTGCAAATGGGGGCGGGGGGTATTTGCCAACAAGCGAAAGGGGGGCTTAGCCCAGAGCGGGTGACACGATGGACACAGGGCCGGTGGTTGCCCATTGGGGCACCCAGGAGGCACCAACAGGTACAACCCCCCCATCACCATCCTCGGGAACTGGTTTGGGCCTGTGGTGTGCAACCGCACCCGGACTCCGGTCAATTCGGTTAAACGCAGGACTCCAAGACCACGGGACCAGGTCCGAACCGTGATCAGCGGGAGCATAGCGTCCAGAGCCCAACTCTGCCCTGCCCAATGGAAAAGACAGGCAAACGTAATCGGACAGCGGCCAACTGCCACAAAAAGGCACAGACCGATTGTCCAGAGGAGGGCATTCGCTGCAAAACGTAATACAAACGTGCAGCCTATCTGCAGACTGGTAAATTAAAGCACCGCGACGTGCCATGATGGGTATCATGGCATTTGCCAGAAATCCGCGTCAAGAATGAGCACATGGAAGTTTGTTTGTTTTAAGGCACTCAGGAAAAAGTTACATCAGCAGTCTTGCCCTCATCACCCTGAACATGGGAGATTCGTTGCCACAGAGGAGCGGCAGCCAAAAGGGTATGGACAGTCCTGGAATCTGTTGCAGTAGAATCTGCTATGCAGAGGCGACATCAAATCATATCTTGTGAATTGCAAAAGTCCGCGACAGAAATGAGAACATGGAAATCCGAACCAGAAGCGGACGCTGGGCCTGCAAGCGCTGGAATGGTACCATTAGCCCAACCAGTTGCTGGTCCCGGTCAGGCTTCACACCTCCGGTGGTGGTAGGGTCAGTGTCTCTAACTGCTGCACCCAAGACCGACATGGGAGTGCCCACGTCACGAGGGAGCAGCAGACAAACAGCCACTTTCACTGACTTCACTGCCAAAGGCGTCCAACACCCCCTCCCCGTTGCACAATTCAGCGAAGCCGAGCATCAGACAATCGCCAATACAAAGCTCCGGCGCAGTGGCGGGGCTTAGACAAGGCCGTGGTCACACAAGATGGGGAGCGGGAGGGGGTTTATGCGATGCCTGTCTGGGACATCCTATGGTACAGTACTGGAAGGCCTCAACAGGCCTCAACAGCACACAAGAAAAAGCCGCGTCAACAATGCGAACCACAAGATCCGCACCCCCCCCCCCCCTCCCCTTGCCAGTACAACGGTAAAAGCACTGAAAACGACAGAAACAACACCTCCTGTTGTTCTGACAAGGGGCGATGTTTACGCGCGCCCCGAGACGGCGCAAGCGATGATAGCCGGTGGTGGGCGGTAGGCAGTGGGCCGTCCTCAGTGCTAGGACGTCCTCGGTGATCCTGCGAGCGGAAGAGACTGCTGACGATTCGCCGATCGCCCAAATGCTCTACATCGACCTCGACCCTGAACCGAATACCACGATAAGCCATCAGCAGGGGCATGCGGGATGCTTGAGTGTTGCTGTTCGATTGGCTGGTGCTTTTGACGAGGGGCCAATGCTCTGAACAATCCTCCGCGGACATGTCATCGATGATGGACTGCAGCATGACACACCGTAAGGCGACAGGCCGCGTCCCGACACCTGTCGACATCCTACAACATCCGCTGCCGCCAGGGGCCCCGCCGGTTAGGCACCACCTCTTGACCGCAGTTTCGGCGCCCACGCCCGGGTTGTCCTCAGTGAGGGAAAAGAAAACAAGAGGAACGTCAAGTGGGAACAGCCCAGGGTGCGTGCGAGGGGCGAAGGGGGGGGCAGCCCTAAGAGGGCGTTTTTGCACAGCGCGCGCACAGCGCGGGCACAGCGCGGGCACAGCGCGCGCACAGCGCCAATTATTACGGTGATTATCCACGTAACAACCCTGAAAACCCCCCACCTGCGGAATCATGCACAATCAATTCAAAACTCAAAAATTCAAACATCTGATGCTTGCCATGGGTCCCAGGGACCTAAATTCTGCCCCCTATAGCCCCGTCCACTGCAGCAGCCATTCAATGACGTCCTTTCAATCTTCTGAACTTACCGAACTCCCGGTGGTGGAGAACAACCAACTTTTCGCACAGCGCGTGCACAGCGCACGGTACGCCCCCTAAGGGCAAAATAAGCAAAGCCGACACACACACCCTCCTCCGGCCTCTACACAACCGTGCACGTTACCGGAGGGCACTTGGGAAAAGGTTCCTTCAGTCTTGCCCTCAACACTCGCTGCATATTAACCAGCCGTTGCTGCAGACGACATGTCGCCAAGAGGTTATGGACAACTCTGGACAGTGATGCATGGGGTTGCAGCAAAGGGCTGCCACACCGAAGCAAAATCACGAAGAATATGTCGCACGCAGATAGTCTGAAATACAAGCAAATTGGCGACCACTGCAAAACCGGGTACTCGCATTTACCGCAAAAACAATTACACAATTGTACGACTTTTTTGCACTCGCATTTACCGCAAAAACAATCACATGACTTACAACAAACACACAGTTGTTAATGATTACACCCCCGTGGACCCAACACGTTGAAATTCGGATGGAACCTCCAACCAATGCTGCTGACAAAGCAAAGCCAGCCAGGCATGTTTGTTGATCGCCATCGCAAAACAAGCAAAACCGACACGCACAGACTCGATGCAAAGCAAATTGCTGAATGAACACAAAAGACGCATGACTGCCAGACATGTGGCGCGTGTGGACGGCGCCTCCGGCTGACCCTTGTTTGGCCGAGCCGTCCACCAGCAGCTTCCGGAGCCGGTTCACTCGGAGGCGCGCAACCACTGCAAATTGATGTTCTTATTATGTCCCTTTCTTATTGTCCGTTTCTTTTGTATTTGGGAAGGGGAAGAGTATCGGGACGGCTCCATTCGGACCCTTACTTCCCCTTATCATGCAGGCTGAGGAAGGAAGTGACGGCGATGGTCTCTGTGGCGCCCTTCTGGTCCCAATTTTGGACCGCGACGGAGTTGGGCAGGATCTGGTTTTATTTTTGCGTCAGGGAAGGCGGTGTTGTGAGGGGCATGGGCCTGGCCGTGCGTGTCACGGAATGCGTTCAGAGCGGAGGCTTCGCATTGCGATCCCGTGCGATCTGTTCAGACCGGACCGTCCCATTCACAAACTCCGTCGGCCACGGGCCACGCTCCGGCGAGGGTTGGTGGCAGTTGAAGTTGAGGCCATGCCTTGGCTGCAGTGCACGAGAGTCGGGGGTCCTGATGGCTCAGGATTTGGACGGGCGACTGGCCTTCCGTCCTTCTTGAGCCTTTCTTGAGGACTAGAGGAGTCCCGAAGGAAAACGCGTGGCTGTTCGTGAGAATGAGCGCCGCAAAACTTTGGTGGTGGCGTCAGGGCTGCGGGTCCCCATTACATGCGGTGCCGAAGGAGCTGTCCTCGGCTGGAGGCACCGCAAGGCCATTCACTGTCCACAACGGATTCATCCGCCGCACTGCCTCCGTCCCATTTGAGGACGGTGATGTGCTCTCGATCATTCCATCCCCCCCCCCACCTCCGACAATGCATGAGACAATGCATGAGGTCAGGGTCATGCGGGGTATTTCAAAACCTGACATCACGGCCTCCAACAACGCGTACGCCCGGGGGGAACATCCGCATTGGTGTGTGTCACGTTTCTGGATGCGTTTCAGAGTGGGACTGGCCCATTACCGTGCGAGGCAGCGGCGCACGAGAATCGCCACTTCATTACAGAATACCCCGAGACAACTGGTCAACGGTGGGCAGTTGGCGGCCAACCGTCGGCAGGGGTTTGTGACCAGCCGTTGGCAGGTAATGGCCGGCGGTTGGCGGTCGACCCGCCGGGGGTCCCAGACTTCTCTAATATGACCAAACACACACCCGTCCCCAGTGGACACCCCTCGTCATGCGCACGGCGCATGGGCCCCATAATTCAGAGCCCTGATGCGTCGGGCCAAAAAGGCACGGACTGCCGGGCTGCCGTGCCCACGAGGGATGACAGATGGGCCGAGTGGCGGCCAGACGGAGTCATGCCGCCATCGTCGCGGCGCAGATTGTCTGCCAGCGGGCACAGCGCATGCCACAGGGCCACGGGTGTCACCCCCTTCGGATGGCCTTGGGATGCCAAACCGGCCACACCCACGACAGGGCCCTTAGCACAGCCCCGTCCCTGTGGGCGGCATTTTCCGCCGCACGTTTCTCAGGCACCCAAATGGAAACGCGTTGTACGACGTCCACGTCTGTTGATCTGCGATCGGTTTGGGGTTGTGTGCCGGATTGGGGTGGGGCATGGCTATTTGTGTGCTCAAGGGTGGGCCCTCTGGGCCCTCGCGACGCGGTGCCGGTGCTCGTCGGAGCGAGCTCCAAGGGGGTGCCGTTGGAGCAGCCGCCGATTTGAGCACCACTTTGGACCAGCGGCGTAGGGGAGACTGTGAATGCGGAAAGTCTCCCGTGGACGGGAGCGTTTCTAACGGTTGGAAAATTTGCAACGGCATGCGGTTGACACATTTTTGCAGACGTGTGGGCCTCTGGCGTTTCCCTGGCCCCGCTTTGCCATACGGTGTCGTTGAGCGGCCACCTGTCTGTGGGCAGGGCACTCCCTGATGCAGAAAAAAAAACCGTCTGGGTCATCGACACTCAGTATTCAATAATAAGAGCGCTTGATGGTTACCCAACAGCGGTTGGCCCGTAACCGCCGTCGGTTGGCCAGTGGCAGCGGTCAATTGGCCGGTAACCGCCAGTGTGGCCGGCGCGCACTCATGAGTGAAAAAAGAAACCTGAAAGACTGCGGAGCGCCCTGCACATGGGGTACATTGCGCAACCCCCGCCTACCCCAGCGACAGCATGGAGGTTGTCGACAGCATCACTTCCAAGCGGGAGTGCACGCCCCCGGTCGGGTCGGCAACCCCCGGGGCCTCTGGTTCCTCCGGCGGTTGTGTGGCATACGTCCTGCACGCCTCAATGAGCCGCTTCTCTTGGTACGGCTTGGCGAGGACTTCGAGCATCCCGCTCTTGAGGGCCCGCTCTCGGCACTGCGGAGTGATGTCCGCCGTGAGGCCCACCACTGGCAGGCCCGGCCGGAGCTGCAGGAGCCGCGCCGTCGTCTCGCAGCCGTCCATCTCCGGCATGTGGAAGTCCATGAACGTGAGGTTCGGCAGGTCGCGCGGGCCCGCGGCCCGCACGAAGGCCAGGGCGTCGGGGCCGCTGGCGAAGTACGTGCCGTGGCAGCCCCAGCGGGCGATCATGGTCTTCATGAGCTCCAAGTTCAGGCGGGTGTCGTCCACGACCATTATCTGCAGGTCTTGCGGGCACGGGGCGTCGTGGTCCAGGGAGGTGGACCAGGAGTCGCGGGGGACAGGCGTCTCCTGCGTCTCCAGCGTGAACCAGAACGTGCTGCCGGCGCCCTCGCCCGGGGACGTGCAGCCCGCGGTGCCGCCCATCAGCTCCGCGAGGCCCTTCACGAGCGCGAGGCCGAGGCCGGTGCCGCCGAACTTGCGGGTGATGCTCTCGTCCGCCTGAGGCACCAGCATTAAGAAGGGAGGCCTGAGCCCTCGGCACAGGGACTCCAACCCACCGACACGAGTCGGGCACAGCAAAAAGACGAAACGCAAAGCGGAAGAATGCACGTAGAGCGAGCACGCGGCAGCACAACACACACACAGCGTGAGCAGCCCAGTATCAGGGTGACAGAGTCGGCTCTAGCGCCAGCGGTGGCCGCTCTCCGACTGCTTAGATGTGAGGTCCTCACCATGAGACCAAAAGCATTAGCGTACGGCCGACCTAAACCTAAATCCAAATCCTACTGCCCCCGACACCCTCCTACTGCCCCCGACACCCTCCTACTGCCCCTGACACCCTCCTACTGCCCTCCATCCCCTCCAACTGCCCCCTACACCCTCACACTGGCCCCTATGCCCTCCCACTGCCCCCTACACCCGCCTACTGCCCCCTACACCCTCCGACCTGATTGAACGCTCGGAACAGGCGGCCCTGCTGCGGCACAGGCACCCCGATGCCCGTGTCTTGCACCTCCACCGTCAGCTGCACCCGCCGGCCCACGGTCCCGGTCACGCGCACGCGCACGTCGACGGAGCCGGCGTCCGTGAACTTGAGGGCGTTGTTGATGAGGTTGCCCAGCATCTGCGTCACCCGCAGCCGGTCCAGCCTGGCCCAGTGCGGCACGCCCTCGGCGCACGACCAGCACAGCGCGAGGCCCTTCTGGGCGGCGCGGCCCTGGAACAGCGTGACGCAGTCGGAGACGACGGTGCGCACGCACTCGGGCTTCCAGTTCAGGGCCATCTTCCCAGAGCGCTGCTTTAGGTGGTCGAGGATGTCGTCGGTGACTTGGGACAGCGTCTCGGCCGCGACGGACATCCCGGAGACGTACGTCAGCTGGACGGGGCTGAGGACGGTGCGCTTCAGCTCCGTCAGGAACCCGAGAACGCCGTTCATCGGGGTGCGGATCTCGTGGGACATGCGCGCGAGGAACTGCGACTCGCCTTTGCCTTTGAGGAACAGTTTGCGCACGAGCAGGTCGTGCTGCAGCGTGACCAGGACCACGGCGCTGGAGCCGCCGGCGTACAGAAAGTACCAGCTTTCCTTCTCCATTTCGGGGACGAGGGCGAAGAGGGAGATGTTCATCCCCAGGAACAGCGCGAGGAAGCTCCAGAAGTCGAAGATGGAAGAGGCCCCTACCATCGTCATGAGCCACAGCAATGACAGATGGAGCGTGGTGGACCTGCGGTAGGAAGAGTTGGGGCGTGTAGGGGCCAGTAGGAGGAGGCTGTGGGGGGAATAGGATTTAGATTTAGGTTTAGATTTAGGTCGGCCGTACGCTAATGCTTTTGGTCTCATGGTGAGGACCTCACATCTAAGCAGTCGGAGAGCGGCCACCGCTGGCGCTAGAGCCGACTCTGTCACCCTGATACTGGGCTGCTCACGCTGTGTGTGTGTTGTGCTGCCGCGTGCTCGCTCCACATGCCTTCTTCCGCTTAGCGTTTCGTCTTTTTGCTGTGCCCGACTCGTGTCGGTGGGTTGGAGTCCCTGTGCCGAGGGCTCAGGCCTCCCTTCTTAATGCTGGTGCCTCCCTTTGGAGGACTTGTGCCTCCCCACGGCGAACATGTGCCTCTACTTGGGGGGCCGTGCCTCTCTTCGGAGGGTTGGGGTCTCCCTTTTGAGGGTCCTGGCTCTGTGTGTGCCCACACGCCGTTGTGCAGGTCCTTGCCACTGCTTGCGTTGCACCCCTGCCCCGTTACCCGTGGGGGGCCGCGTCACCAATCCAGCGGCCATCAGGTTCGCCTGTGCCAGGGTGGGTGTGCGTTGTGTCCGCTCCGCGTGTCGTGGCGTCCCTTCCTCTTGTTCTGCGTGCTTTCCACACTTGTGCGTCTGCTGCATCGCTCCAGGCGAACACACTCGTCGGCCCCGGTCATGTGTTGACCAAGGAACACGGACTATGCCCCGATCGACTGGTGTGGACACAACACTGTCTACACAGCACTCCTTGGGCACCTAATTACACACCATGTGCTCATGGTGCCGCCAGCCGCGGGGTTGGGCTGGGTGGGACTTGCTGGGAGTGCGTAGCAGCCTGTGTCTGTGCATAAGTGGCGTGGATACACAACCCCTGCTTTGGTGCAGCGCTGTGCCGACATCCTACGACGCCTCATCCCCGAGGTTGCGCCTGCCCGGAGGTTGGGTGCCTTCCGCTGCCTGTGTGGTGTCGGGGGCTTCAGGGGGCAGTAGGAGGTGTATGGGGGCTTTGGAGGGCAGTAGGAGGGTGTAAGGGGCAGCAAGAGGTGTAGGGACAGTGGGAGGGTGTCGAGGACAATAGGGGATCAACGGTCGGTTCCGATAGACTGAATGTCCCCGCCATAGACAATTCCAGCCATTAGTCCAGCAGTACTCTGTAGCTCAATCAATGCACGTGTCCCCTTCTTGGTTGGGGTGCTCCACTATGTAAGGTACAGTGAGGCGTTTCTTGCGGTTAGCTCTGTGGGTCACTTGTGTGCTTGTCCTGTCTGCCGACTCTAGTGAACAACCAGGATCAATAAAAAAGCAGTCGTCCTTAAGGTGTGGACTGCATTCACTTGTTTACGTGCGAACTGACTGGGCTGCAAAGCATGGCACTCACTCGGCCTTTCCCCGTCAGTTGCTGTTTAGTTTCAAGAAGTGCAGGGGGTAACATACAGATTCAGCAGGGGGGGGGGGGGTACATACAGAAGATAAAGTATAAGAGCAAGTGTGACGTGTGGGCCGTGTGCAATCTGTACTGTAAGAAGGGTGTGGCGTCATGTGTTAAGGTCCTCGTCCACAAAGGCCTGCACCACATGCTGGTAAGCTGAGACCAGACGGGGCAGCCCCATGCACCACAGCCGCATTGTACCCTTGGGAACACCAGAAATGCGTTGTGTTGTGATGCCGGTTTTCAGCGACCTATTGGTGTCCACGTCCGTGATGACAACCGTTCGTTCCATGGAGTGTACTCCGGCGTGTCTTTTCGACTCTGGCTGGCGACTCACAGGGTGCGGGACGTGCCGTTCGAGCCTGTGAGCCAATACAAGGACGAGGACAATAGGAGGGTGTGTGGGGCAGTAGGAGGGTGTGTGGGGCAGTAGGAGGATGTATGGGGCAGTAGGAGGGTGTGTGGGGCAGTAGGAGGATGTATGGGGCAGTAGGAGGATGTATGGGGCAGTAGGAGGGTGTATGGGGCAGTAGGAGGGTATGTGGGGCAGTGGGAGGATGTATGGGGCAGTGGGAGGATGTATGGGGCAGTAGGAGGATGTATGGGGCAGTAGGAGGATGTATGGGGCAGTAGGAGGGTGTATGGGGCAGTAGGAGGGTGTGTGGGGCAGCAGGAGGGTGTGGGGTAGTTGGAGGGTGTGTGGGGCAGTAGGAGGGTGTGTGGGGCAGTAGGAGGATGTATGGGGCAGTAGGAGGGTGTGTGGGGCAGTAGGAGGATGTATGGGGCAGTAGGAGGGTGTGTGGGGCAGTTGGAGGGTGTGTGGGGCAGTAGGAGGGTGTGTGGGGCAGTAGGAGGGTGTGTGGGGCAGTAGGAGGATGTGTGGGGCAGTAGGAGGGTGTGTGGGGCAGTAGGAGGATGTGTGGGGCAGTAGGAGGGTGTGTGGGGCAGTAGGAGGATGTATGGGGCAGTAGGAGGGTGTGTGGGGCAGTTGGAGGGTGTGTGGGGCAGTAGGAGGGTGTGTGGGGCAGTAGGAGGGTGTGTGGGGCAGTTGGAGGGTGTGTGGGGCAGTAGGAGGGTGTGTGGGGCAGTAGGAGGATGTGTGGGGCAGGAGGAGGGTGCAACCAAAATACGTGTTCTCAAACAACAATGATGCCCCTAGTACCACAAAGTGTGGGTTTCTAGTACGGCGAGATGCCCAGATAGTCGCACTGCGCGCACACTGCGCTTGAGCCCCGCCTTAGGTTCGGGGTTAGGAGGCGAAGGTGTAATCTGACTAAAGGAGGGCTGGGATCATGGCAACGCCTGCCCTGATGGGGCGGGAAAGGCATTGGCATTGGGATCCTTGAACAAGCAAGAGTGGCCTGGGAAAGCTGTTGCACGTGTCGAGAGGTTGGGGGGTCACAGGGGCACTCTTACAGAGTCGTGAAAATGCTTTGCAAGATACTCTTTCCATGGCAGGGATCCAGCTAGAGCTGGGGTGGATTGGCTCAATCCAGTGGGACTCCAAAGATGTGGGCCCAGGAATATAGATGGTTGCTGGACAAGGGGGGGCGGGGGGCGGCCTGTTTTTTTTTGGGGGGGGGGGCGCCGCTCGTCATGGATTTACGGTCCGATGGTTTTGAGTGTAGAGGGCCGGTGCGGAGAGTAGGGATGCAGCATGGGTGAGTGTGCAGAGTCGGGGTGAGCCTGTGTGGAGGGGGGGGGGGGGGCTGCTCTGGGTGCGTGGGGGGCTGTGGGTGGGTGGCTGCGGGTGGTTATGGAGGCATGGAGCGCTGCTGCCGCGCGTGAAGTTCTGTTCATGTACGAGGCAGAGCTTAGTAGGTGCACGTAGGGAGGCTGGGACGCCTTGTCACAAGCTTCGGACGCTCTGGATGGCACTTGGTGCCCAAGTGCGGGGGGTTGGCGACTTTGGAGGGGCCAGTAGGAGGAGGGGGTAAAACGAGGGAAGATGGGGGCATCAAGCAGAGGGGGTGGGGGGGCGGGGGTGGATGTGGGGAGAGTTAGAGGGTGTAGCGGGGGCAGCTGGAGAAAGTAGTGCGCCCTACGCCGTGCCCTTCCGTGCCTAATCCCGCTTTGCGCAGGGCGAGCGGGACAACGTGCGCGGAGCAAGCAGGTGGATGCACCTCCAGCCTTGGACCACGACCGTGTCCAACAAGAGGCTGGCCAGAAAAAACGCGAACTGGAAGAAGCCGATGGCGCGGATCACATGCGGGCGCTGCACGCACCGCGAAAAGGCCATGGGCAGGCCCAGCCTCCGAGAGCACAGTCCGAGCAGCGGGGTGCAGGTCAGGAGGAAAGCCACCGTCAGCCCCAGCTGCGCCAGGAAGACAGCGTGTGGCCTGAACATGGTCTGGACGGTCTTGCACAACATGAAGGTCACGTAGAAAAAGCCGTAGAGCAGAGTGGTCCGCAGGCGGTACCCGAGCATTGACTTGGCATATTCTGTTTCGAGGTCTCGATCGAAGGATGGCCAGACGCGTCGTCGCGTTCGACAACACTCGCAGCCCGCACTTCGTTGGGGCGCTCGCCGTGGGGAGCTCAGGCCGTCGTAGGAGTAGGAGGCGGAGGGATCCGTTTGTCTTCTCGGATGGACCATGAGCAGCGCTGGCAAAGGACACAGTCACAACCCAATGTCCGTTCAAGTCTGCTGCTGCCATACACAGTGCAAGTGGGTGCTGTACCGGGGGAGTGCTGCACACCTGCAGCCGCCCGACCAATGGCAGACCCCGTGCAAATCACAGTGAGGGCGTTACAGTGAAGCAGTGCAAAGCTGCCCCCGCCCCTCAAAATGGCAGACACGGCGCAGCTTTCTCGCACCGCAAGTGTGTGCCAACAAAAGGACTTGGATGTGCCACCGCCCCGTCAAATGGTACGCACTGCGCAGGCACAATGAGTGTGTGTGGCCAGTGCCACCGCTCCCTATAAAAGGCTATTTCGGTTTCCGGCCCAGGACTGCGTAAAAGACCATTCATTCGATGTACACTTGACCAAAAAAACTGTGCACCCGCACTTGGCGGCCGCAAATGGGCACGTCCACCGTCTCTCAACAGCCAGACACACACACACACACACACACACACACAAGTCCGAAAATCGCAAACCACATAGACAAAGCAGCACAAATGGTAAAAACAAAACTCTTGAGGAGCGGCAGGGCAGCCCGAGACGTCTTTTGTTCTATGGTAGAGGTGACAGCGTGTGCACAAAGCATCATCAGACCAGTGGTGACAATGATCAGTTCAGGAGAGGTCGGACTTTCACTTTAGCGGGCGGGGGGGTCAACAGAGCCCCATGGCTGACCCCCCCCCCCCGCTCCCCCAAAAAGGGCTCAATTCACAGGACCCACCAACACCAACCCAGGAACATTCCATGTTTCAATTCTCCGCCATCGCCATCTGCTGCTGCAACCTCGCCCCTGGAACAGCCCCCCCCCCACCCCCCCCCCCTTCATTGGCTCTGTGGCTGCCGATGAAGCAGATGAATGAGCATGAGACATGATTACAGATGTAAGCCAATCAGGTGCTTCAACGAGGTGATGGAAGTGAAGTTGGGCCGTAGTTGACTTAACTGCCCAGCAATTAGAACACGCTGTCAAGGGCACTGACACGACATGCGCAACAAACAGGCACCCAATCAAAGCAGCCCAAGTGTTCTCATCAGGTACGTGTCAACAAAAGCAAGCAGAAGAGCAGTTCATGACACACACTAGGCACCTTTCTTTCTTTTCGTTTTTGACGAAGCTGCAACAGTTTTGCAACAGTATGAGACAGTCTCTATAATTGAGTACACTCACAGAATATAACACAGCAACTTGGGCTGATGAAAACTGATCTGCCCGAGGGTGGACCTCCAAGCCCTTTTTCTAGATGCCCCACCCCCCCTTTTATTGGGCTTAAAGGTCTGAGGAGTACAAAATTGGGCGGTTCCCTAAATGCCTTTGGTGGGTCGACGACACCAAACTTTGTTCGGCAGTGCCCACAGTCCGAAATATACCTTTGAGGGGAGTGTCCGTGATTCGTTCCTAGATTCGTCAAATCCTTTTGAGACAATGAGGACAATAAAATACATAAACCATGTTTTGTGGTGCCCTCATGTGGTGCCCCCAAATATGCCTTTGAGAGGTCAATGCCACCCCAAATTATGTTTTGGAGTGCCCTCGTGGACTCCAAATACCTGTCAAATTCTAACGCTTGGGGGGCACTCAGGCTCAGACCCTGACACCAACACCCCCCTAAACCCTTTGGGCCCCATGTGGGGGGGGGGTCCTTTGGGGGGGGGGGGACCCCAACATATATACCTCAAAATGATCCCCTTATGACACTGATCATTTTGAACGCACATGTGTAGTGTTTCTTTTTAAAAAAAATTACTCCTTGGGGGGTCTAGTCCGAGCAGCTAGGTTTTGGGGGCTGTATGGGGGAGGTCAGGGTTCAGAAAGAATTTCATGTTTAGCATACATTTCCGGCGCCTTTGGTGCCAAGTTGAGGCCAAATGTGGTCTAGACCTCAACATTTTCAATCTCTTGTAGGGTGGGGGGGGGGGGGGTCGGGAGGTGGTGGTGGGGGAGTTGGTGTCAGGTTTGAGCCTGAGTACCCCCATGTTCTAACGTGTGGCTTTGTGGCAGTTCACTATAGGCCGTTTGGCTCTAGGGGTTGGCATAGAACACGTGCAATTCAGGAGAGGTTGGTTTTCAGTTCCTAGTCCCAAGCTCCAATGCCGCCCGTTTCAGCAACTACTGTGACGCCACAAGAATGTTTGGTATTCAGTCCAACGCAATCCACATGTTCCGACTTCGCTACTCCTACCCATTTCAATTGCGCCTGTTTGACCAAGAATGTTTGGTTTTTAGGCTGATGCATGCCGCATGTCCTCAGGATCGCATGTCCCGAGGTCCCATGTTCTACCCATTTCAGTCGCTAATTTTGGTATGGTTTGCATACAACATGTTCAAAGCCAGCAGTTGGTTTGCAATCTTGCTGACTTGCGAATCCCCCATCAAGACAGTGACGTCCTTCTTTAGCTTCCCGGCGCTCTTCACGGGTGGGGATGCGGCCGCCGCCATTCGCATAAAATGTGGGAAATGCGAAAAAGAAGGCGGAAAATGTGGCTAAAAGTGCAATGAAAAATGCGGTTTTCGTGTAATGGTGCATGCCCCCCCCCGGAACCCCTATGTTTGTGAAGACACATGTTGATCTGTTGACACCATCACTCTTTTCAAGAGACTACGCGCTGGCTCAACATGCAAAGCATGGTAGGGAATTGCACCCTTCTGTGGTTCAGGAAGAGGGGCGCAGAATCCGACATGTCTATTGCAAAAGGAAGAATGTAAAGAATGAAAGTGGCAGTGTTGGGCAGATATGCAAACTCTAACCACTAACTCATTACAAGACTACATGTTAGTTCAAGTGGAAGGTCATACTAAAATGTTTCCTCTTGAACATTACACTAAGAGACCGGCCCAAAAATGCGAAAAAATGCGAACAACGGGACAAAATGCGGACCCCCCCCCGGCTCTTGGACCAGTGCATTACAATGGTCACGGCCTAGAGGAGCATGCGTGCACCAAAACAACATGCAAATGCTCGGCATTCCAAAAGTGCTCACAATTGTTCAATGTGCGCCAGAAAATAGAAAAATGTACAGGGAATATTGAGATCTGCCATTGTAGCATGGAGGACTCTAGCACATAATTAGTGGAAAACACAGCACAATATCCCCCAAGGCCAACCCAGTCCCCCCCCAATGAAACAGCGGATAAATGAGACCATAGATGCATGCAAACCAACGCATTCAGGACCTTAGACCTCTCCTCAAATGGTGTACAAGTCACGCAAAAAGGGTTTTGGACCTTCAAGCCCCCTTTTTTGCACCCCCCCCCCCTATCTTTAGGGCTTGAAGGGCCTCCCCCCTTCCCACTCCAATGTGCACCCTGCCCTTCCCCTGTCAATGACAGGGCTCGTTGTCGACTCCAAAGTAGCTATTTACATTCCTACCTCAGCATACCCATAGTGCGATTTCTCCCTCACTCTGCCAAGTGTAAAGCATCAAGCTCCTCTGATTAGCCTCAAAACCTTGTCGCCTTTGAACGGGCGTCGGCCTTACACCAGCCTTAACAAAACTAAAGACTTTTAAATGGTTCTTTAAAGAGGCTCTAAGGACAGCCCTGGATGCGCCAACCCTGTGCTCAAAGAACTCACAGATTACCAGTACGCAGGTAGGAGTCAGTGGTGGGAACAGTGATCAAAAATGCATCCTCGAGCTGAACATTTTCCAGGGCCCTATCCAGTGCCTTGCTCTCCTCTCCAAGTACAGAGTAGGCCCACGCCAGATTACTGATCTCTTGAGGCTTGAAAGTGCTCAGATATCCGGGTTTCAGTGCCCGCACTGTAATTGCATCAAACATGGGCGAATACTTGGTTTGCAGAGTCGCAAATGCCCAAACGGTGTTGCTCAGCTCCTGTGGTTTAAAATCCTCAAGAAAAACCTCGTCACACAGCCGCAACCCAATGGCTTGCATCAGATCGAGGTTCAGGATCCCAAGCTTTGCGAAGGCCCAAGCAACGAGGGCCACCCCTTGCGGTGCAAACTGCTCCAAGTATCCCTCAACCAAAATGCGATCTGCAATCTCGGCCATCAAAGTGTTGTTGCGGATCTGCAGTGTTGCGAAGGCCCAAGCGGTCACTGAGATTTCCTGGGGCTTGAAACTCGCCAAAAAATCCGGTTCGAGGATCCGTCTGGCAACGTCTTCCATGAAATCTTCGTTTCGCAGGCCCTGGACTGCGTAGGAGTAGGCCAGATTGGACACTTCCTGAGCGTTGCACCGGTACAGAACCCTGCCCCGCACCATCAGTAGGGCGATAGCTCGCATTAATTTAGTCTCCTTAATGCCAAGCGTTGCATACGCCCACGCAATATTCACTATCTCCTGGGCCTTCAGCTCTTGCAGTACATCCAAGCGATCATTATCCAAAAAATCGGCCACTGCTTCAAACAGTGGGATGTCTAAAATCCCCAGCGTCCCATACGCCCAAATGGTATTCGAAATGCCCTGTCCCGTGAAAGTGGCTAGTCCCCTCGCACTGGATATGTGCTCAGAGAGGCTCTGCATAAGGTCCACGTGCAGCACTCCCAGGGTACCATAGGCCCATGCCAGGTTTGAAAGGCCCTGGGCAGTAAAGGCAGGGATGAGCTTCCGTGACAAGATGTGATCTGCGACAGTGTCCAGCAATTTGTCGTTGTGCACCTGCAGCTTGGCGAACGCCCACATTATAATGGGGACGCCGTTCCCAATCAACTGGGGCTCCTTCATCATGCAGTCTGCAAAGACCTGCATGACGGCAGTGTTGCGGTACCCTAACGTTGCAAAGGCCCATGCAATGTTGGCAATGCCCCTGGAGGTCAGCGTCGGCGGGATGTCTGGCTGCAGCAGACGCTGGGCCAGGGCATTGACAAGCGGCTCATGGAACACGCCCAGGCTTGCGTATGCCCACGCGATGGTCGCAATCTCGTGGCCTTTGACAATGCCTCGAAAGCCTTTGTGCGACACCCACTGCTTTTGTACAACACGGAGCAGCTCCTTGTCGTGGATGTCTAGCTGCGCAAATGCCCATACGAAGCTTGCAATCTCCATGTACTTAAATGTTGCCAAATAGTCAGGCTTGAGCACCACCCACGTGGCGGCAGCAGTGAAGACCGCCTCATGGTACATCTGAAGTTTGCCGTAGGCCCACACCAAATTGGCCAACTCTTGGGCTTTGAACTTCGGCAGTAGATGCAACATGCGCTCACCGATCGCCTGCATCACGGCCTCATTCTGGATCCCCAAGGTGGCATAGCCCCAGGCGGTGTTGGCCAACTCTTGTGGCTTGAATGAGTCCAAAATGGTCGGCTTCAATGCACGCTCTGCCAGGGCAGCCATCAGCCCATCGTGCAAATAGCCGAGCGTTGCAAAGGCCCATGCCAGATTGGCAATCGTTGGGGCCCGATAGTGCGAGACCACGATGGGCTGTGCCGCCCGCTGTGCTAGGCCCTGCACCAGCACCTGATCCTGGCTCTTGACTCTGGCCACTGCCCAGCAAAGCATGCACAGCTCGCGCGCAGTCACCAGCAGCTGCTCAGTCACAACGCGGCGTGCAAGCGCTTCTATCAGTTGCTGATGCACTGCGCGGTTGCCTGGGTCAAGCCGGGCAAACCCATGGGCCATTTGCGCAGCCTGGCGCCCCGTCAGGGCGTTGAGCACCACACGCTCACGCAGACGTGACGCCAAGGCTTGCAGCACGCCCTGTGCCTGGAGCTCTGCAAGCAGATGGGGTTGGCGAAATACCGTATGGAACAACCCTACAGTGGCGCCATAGACTTGTGGAGTGGTCATGCCCTCCGCAGCCTTGACCAATGCAGCGCACAAGCGCTCTGACGACTGTGCAACGGACAGGTCGCGCTGCGAAACCCCTGGGCTCAGCACTTTGGCAAGCGTCCGGACTTCCCCAATGAACCAGCTGTCGTCACTGTAGTGAGGTGCAGTCGCCAGTGGCCCTGCCCGGGCTTGCCCATGGGCTTGCCATGGGTGCCACGGCATGGAACTGGTCTGCAGTGATGCACCACCATACACGCGCCCATAGCCCTGAGGAGCAGGTAGCGGCCCCATATGGCCAACATTGGACAGCACCGGGTGGTAGAGCTGAGCTGAACGGTAGCAATAAAGAGGGAGGCCATAAATGGCATACAACATGCTCAGTGTGACAAGCGCACACCACAGGCTCATGGAGCACAGCTCCCAGCTGCTGAAGACTGGTTCATGAGGAGGCCATGGTGTCCAGAAAATCGGGAGCGGGTGCTGTCCCATTTCATCCAAACCGGTCGAAAAAAAAATACACACTCATGACACGCACTAGGCGCCCTTCTGTGGTGAGGAGAACAGGGCAGCTCCAGCATGCAGTCCGAACCCCTCAGTGTAGCGCCGCGAAGCACAGGGAGCACGGTGCTCCTCAATTTAGTGATGATTGGGTTTAGACTCATCCCTGACCCTGGCTCCTTCTCACCCAAAGTGGCCTGGACAAAGGTATCAACCGCAGCACCCTCCAGGTCAGCTGTCTGTCCGTCACCCAGATCAGTCAGCCCAATGGGGGCCCTGCCATGGCCCGCCACCACCGCCACGGCACCCCAATTGGAGATGGAAATTGCCCACACAGACAGCATTAGGAACAAAGACAAACAAGGAGGTGAGGTCCACATTCAACTGATTACCCCGTAGCCAGGGATGTATTGGAAGAGAGGAGGGGGGGGGGGGGGGTTGGCCGGACCCCCCCTCCTCCTATGGTCCCCCCTACCCCAGCGCGAGAGGCGCGGGATTTTTTTTTAAGCTTAAATCCTCTAGTGCCAAAAGCGCGGAAGAAATTTTTGCCTCAAACATACACAATTGAAATAATCCCCCCCCCTGTGCCCAACGAACAATTGAGTCCTTAAAAAATATGGTTCCGAACAGGAGTGTTCGTTGGACACATTGTTTGGTGCGCGACGATGCTGTGAAACGGCGGCAACACATCCCCAAGCACAAGACACCCAGCCCATTCAAAGCACAGTGCGATGGAGGCTTCCAATTAGCACTGAGAGGGGCTGCTAGGTTCCCATGGTCACGCCCATTCCTGGTATACTTCAGGTGTGCAAAGTCATCTCCTTCCGTGGAAGGCCCACCATTACCGCAAGATGCATCACAACAGCCCCTCATTTCCCCGTTCCTTTACCCTGAAACCTCAGGTCTGAAACCCGGTACCTAATTAATTGGGTCCTAAAATAATACGGTCCGAATGGAAGTGTTCGTTGGACAAGGCTTTCGTTGGACGTGGGGTGGGGGAGATACATCCTGGCAAGAAAGCCTCGTAACTTGACCATGTTTGCTGCCCTTTTTGCATGCCTCATGACACACAAGCATACCCCGGGATGGGTCCAGTGTGCCCATCGTGAGGGTTTTGTATCGTAAGGTCTGAAGCATGAAGCAAGGCAAGGTTCCGCTCATGCACAACCAACTAGCATGGTAGACAAGTAGTCTGTTTGTGAGGCTAGGTGTACTACTGACAAACCCATTCCGGGAATGTAATGGCTCATTCAGCAGCATTTGCACCAACACTCTGGTGAATGGGAAACAATGGACCACATGATAGTCTGCACAGATATTGTCACCTCTGACCTCGTTGTAGTGTACTCTTGTGTCACGGTACCGCAGGGGGGTGGCAATGCGCAGCATGCACCAAGCAAAGCATAGAGTTTGCAGGACGAGTTCCCATGATGTCCGGGCATCTATCACAACATTGTCCTATAGCTTGCCGGCACCAAAATACGTAGTTCTGCAGAAGCTATCTCAGTGGTTGTGTGCCAAGGCATTTAGGAATGGAGACAGATATACCAGCTAGATCCAACCATGGGATGATGTCCTAAAGGTTTATGATGTCAACTAGAATGAACACGTTGGCTGCTTGGAGGTAATGAGACGGACAATCTACCATAGGGCACATTGTATGTGTACGGACTCAAGAATGGTTGGCATCAATCACTATTGCACTTTGTCACAATCCAACTAACGGAATCCCTGAACCATGTAGTCATCCTTGAGGGGGGATCAATGGTCGGTATCGATCCACTGAATGTCCCCGCCGTAGACAGCCATTAGTCCTGTGGTTCTTGCACATTGCAAATGTGTCCTCCTCTTGGTTGAGGTGTTCCACTATCGTATGTACAGCGAATTCGCTGGACAGTATGTACAGTGGTGTGTTCATTGTTTTTAACCTGCTATAGATCGTTCTTGGTGAGATCTAATAGTAAGTGTTGGCCAAAGGCTAACTGCATGCACTATATACTTGCACACATCTTTCGGGCTACAATGCATGGTACTCCTTCGGCCTTACCCGAGGATGTGGCTTGTTAGTTTCTCTTGGAGGGGCTGGTATGGGGCAACACACATGGTTTGGGGTGGGATGAAAAAAGAGGGAAACGAGCTGCGACTAGGCACAGCTGCAGTCTGTTGACCAGGAGCAAGCTTGTCCATCTCATAAGCAATGCTGTTGCAGCTGTTGTTGGCCATAGAGGTTTCTGGTTCTGATCCTTGAGAGTCCGAGTCGGGATCATCCCTGAAGTAGGAGTGGGTGGGCACGTTGTTTGATACATCACAAAACAAGGTGTGAACGTCTGAGATCACACTCATTCGTGGCATAGTGCATACACGCCTCGGTCTGCAGCATGTCCGGTCATTGTTCGCACAGAAACAGACTCTTCAAGCACCCTTGCACTGTCGAGACCAACATCGTGCACACTTGTAGTGGTGCACCCATGGCAAGGAGCACGTTATCCCTGAAGTGCCACAGGGCCCCTTTGTGTTTCCCCCCTTGCCAGTAGACACAGCCCTCTACCGCCACAACTAGCAGACCCATTCTTCTGAAAAGCTGTCTTTCATGTAGACCACCGAAACCAAGTGCAAGTCTGCCGCTTGGGCAGGGGAACTACCAACCATGGGAATGCATTGCAGTCTACATTAATGCAGAAGCGTTCTGGACCGCCCCGTCGACTTTGCCTGCGACTGCCTGTTCGTGCCTGTACCTGCAGAAACGCGCCCAGCCTCCATGAGTTGTTGCATGTTCAACCTTGACAAAGGGTTGTGCACTACAGCCACACTTTTCCATTCATTCAGCTCACAGAAGAACACCAACCCCTTATAGGACACTCGCCGGATGTACACCTCGGCTGAGACCATGAAAAACACTGAATGCTTTGCCGGACAACATCAGAGCCCGGAGGGGGGGGGGGGGTTGCTGTGATGCACTGTGTTGAGCAGGGGTGAGGCTGAGGCCACATTTGCTGACCGCTATCACCCAATCTCCGGTCACACATTCTTTTCAACAGACCTCACGTTCTCCCTAACTCCCACCGTGTGCTCCTCAACCACCGGTACAGAGTCTCCGGCCGGCATGACACACTCTCCAACCCGTAATATCCAATCCCCATCATGTACTCTCAGACTACCCTCATGTATTCGCCAACCCCTATCACCTCTGACCAACAGCACGTACTTTCAAACAGCCCTTGCGAGCTCTTATGGACAATGGGAACATGCTGCCCCTCATGTGTGGCTACATTTAACAACATGACCAAACGCTGTTGGGCTTTGTATTTGTATTTTGGAAGCAGGGCCGCCCCCTCCCCCAGCACAGATGTTCCAAAAAATTCGGCCATTTTTGGAGTTCGCGTGGGTTTCGATGTTGGGCTGTCTGTGGGGGCTATGCACCAATTGATGCAAGTGGGGAGGACTCATATGGCTATAACCCCGGCTCCATTCCGGTCTCCAAAGTGGGGAAGCTCGGATAGCACCTGAGATAGTGCTGGGCACAAGCTTGCCCAGCGTGCTCAGGGACAGGGGCAGGGGCAAGGGCGGCGGCAGAGGCAAGGAGGCGAGGAGCACCAAAATCCACCCAGCTTGCATCTTTCCCAGGATCTCTAAGGTATTTGGTGGAAATGAGTATTCAATGGTTCAGCAAAGGGGGACTGATCGCAACATAGCGCAGCCATGATAATGAATGTGTGGGGGAATGACCAGCCAATCATCTAGCAAACGGGGTCTGGCTCGCGATGTAGCGCAGCCATGATACCCATTGCCAACTAATACCCGTGGCTCTGGGGCTAGCTGTGCTGACCTGGGGGAAGGTTTAGCCGGGCCAATGGTTCGCCCTATTTGCTGGAATAGCGGTCTTATTCTGGCAAGTAGTATTTGCCAACCAATTCAAGGAATACTGGCGCTTTGTTTGTCCCCGAGCATGGGGCAGTCTGCCGTGCCCACTAAATGCACATACCATTCCTTGGCGCCGAGCATGAGTATGCCGCTGGCATCACCTGCTGGTGGGGACTGGGGGACAGAGGGCTGAGGGGCTGTGTTTCGGTGCAGGTGCCAAACTGCAGGTACCCCAGGTTTTGGCAATATGACGCAAAGAAATCATTACACGAGGGTGTTGGAGAGCACATGGGTTGCTGGGTACATAATGGCGGCAAATATGTGAGAGTAGTACCCCCCCCCCTTTGTATAAGCTACGCCAAAGTCCCAAATTGATACGGTCCCTACGCCTACTGTAGCTTGGACACGGGCGTAGCTTGCGCGCAACACATGCAACTACCGACACACACGTAAGTGAGCACATAGTATGAGTGCACCTGAACCTCCACCCATGTTCCCAAAGGCATGCAAACACAAGAAAGTGTTTGAAACATGGAAATTCAGGCTCACACCCATGTTCTCACAAGCAATGAAGCATGAGAAGCCTACAAATATTCGGCTTCTTCTTCTTGCGAACCCTTCTTGCGATCACCATGCGGAACAACTGCACATGCTCACCACTTGAAGATGCCTTTGGAGATGCCTTTGCCTGAGGTTTAGGGGCTGGTTTGGGCTGAGGCAACTTCAAGTTCTTGGGAATGAAATTGCCTTGCATGTGGTCTCTTGTAAAATACAACGTCCCATCAAAGACATGGGCTATTCCCCACACACCTCGGGCAGCCTTAGCCCGAACAAATTCAGTGGGAGCATCATCGGAGTAACTAGAATCATCACTTGAAGAAGAGGACTCAGAAATGGGGTGGGTTCAAGTGGGCAAACACTCACAACAAATGTGTCCATAACTCTATGTGACTGGTAAATTCGTCGAACCCATGTCTTATGTGGCTGCACTACGTTTGGTACCAAATTAAAATTAGGTACCAAATTAATACGGTCCCTACGCCTACTGTAGCTTGGACAAGGGGGTAGCTTATACAAGGGGGGGGGGGGGGTAAGTGGACAAATGGTTTTGGGTGAGGGTTTGGACCGGGCACTTTGTGCAGCATTCATTTACCCCAACATGTACATACATCTGAAACTTGCGTTTTTAGGGTAGTATGTTAGCCCCCGTAGTATGTTAGCCCCCCCCCCCCCCCAGGGAGTGCCTCCCCCCTCCAAAGCGGATGAGTGTAGGTCATCTGGTAAAAGCATGTCTGAGTGCTCATAATGGCAATGGACTGCCCTTGGTATTGGCCGGTCTGGCTAGGGGAGCTTGTGACACGGTGCACATGCACAGCACCACTATTATGATCAAGGCGAACAAAGGTACTTTTTAAGCCATTTGTGTGTGTTTTTGTGATGCCTCTTTGTGTGCTGTTGTGGGATCCCGCGACCTCAAAAAGTTTGCATGGCCCCAGCACTGCCCCGTAGCCCGAACCCATAAATGTAGACCCACCTATCGTAGCGCATGAATCGTGCCCAAGAGGTCCTGGAGTCGAATCCCAGACACAGCACAAAACTGAACTGCAGCTGCCCTAAGAACTGGGGAGTGCTCGGTGACTCTGCGAGATTGGCCGGGTGTTCTACCTGTACCTCTAGCTTCAGCGGGTCCTGAAAGCCCAGTGACTCCTCTGTGCTCTCCTGTTCCATTCACAGGAAAAGGGGGACACGTGGTTTGGTGTCGGGGCTCCTGCTGCCGCAAACCCTGTCTTAGTTTTCGCACGTATGAACCCATATAACTCGGATTAATTCATTCACAAGAAGGGCACAGTCTGTGGCACGAATCTTTACAACAGCAGATCAAACAGGTGGTGGGGAGGGGGGGGGGTCTTTAATCTAAAGCCCCGGTTGGAATGTAACCGACGGCAGTTGCAGACAAATTGATGGTGGCTGGAGCGTGACCTACGTCGGTTGGAGGCTACTAACGGTGTTTGAAGGCTATCCAACGGCGGTGGGAAGGAATCCAGGGAGGTCTTTCAGGTCGATCTCCGTACGACAAGACAATGAACAAACCGCGTCCTTAAAGACCGCCCTGCTGCGCACTCAGACGCAGATCTGATGGAAATTCTGACCAATGCAGGCCGTGAACCATCAGGGAAGGCTTAGGAACACAATCAATGCCGGGGCAAATCCAGACGCGCAGCACGAACACACGGCAAGCACAACACGTTGGTGTTGACAGCCCTTGATCCCACCAACCCCCTGTTCCGCTGCCTTGCCACCCCCGCAAACCACATCTGCAGTCCCAAAAGTTGCAGGCTTAGGTCTGCAGTTGGCTTCGATTAAGGGTTTGGTTCACGTAAAATACGGTGTTCATGACATTCGGGTCAGAGTTGGCTGAGGCCTTGTGGAAATCATCAGCGGGGACGGTTTAGATGCCAAAACGGTACCTTTTGGGCGTGGTACCGCCGCAGCCCCCAACAGCTCGCTCTGGACAATGCACCTGGGACTACCTGACCACAGGCACGCTCTAGAGCCGCCAGGGGGGCGGGGGGGGTCATGGAGCTTGGTCTGGAGGGGGGGAGACCCTCCTCTTTGTGAACAGTGGAAGGGGAATAAAGGAAAACGTAGCAACATGCCTTTCGGTGACCCAGTCATAAAAGGCCTGCCTGCCTGACCTCGCGTCAATGACAAGAGTGTCTCCTGCTGTTTTTCTACGGGGCTCTTCATAATGCACCATCACTGTTAGGGTCGACAAAGCGGCTACGGTGGCTCCATCGTCTCTGTTTCTGCATTGGCGGTGGGTTTTAAAAAAAGAAAAGCATTAAAATCCGGCGGGTACGTCGCTCACGTCGCATGCCACCGGCAAACACCGAGGCTATTAAACACAATGAAGCCTGAATTGTGCTCCTTGGGAATGCCACCGCATTGTGGCTTTGTCGTTGTTTCATTCCGTTCCAAAAAGCTGCCACTCACAAATCGCATTGTAGCAGCCGCTGCACCGATGTTCACCCTCTGACTGGCCACATGGCACTCACAACT
Source organism: Eutreptiella sp. 'Long Island Sound 2002' (assembly GCA_964036045.1). Lineage (NCBI taxonomy): Eukaryota > Euglenozoa > Euglenophyceae > Eutreptiales > Eutreptiaceae > Eutreptiella > Eutreptiella sp. 'Long Island Sound 2002'. Next base: position 49,278,844 of record OZ038389.1, on the reverse strand, counting down.
GAGCACACAACTGCAGAGAAAGTGCAGACGCAAGGGTCGCCTGCAAACGCTTGGCGCTCAGTTTCGTGCATCAGAAAGCCCCGCCCCCGTGTAAGACACTGCCCCTGCCCTGAGCTTCGTTCAGCACCGTCCTTCCGGCCCAGAGTGCGTCGTCCAATCACATTGCCAGCCATGTGCTCTCCCTGTGGGCCCACACGCCGCCGCTCTCTGGGTGCGTGCACGGCTGGACGGGGCGGGGCCCGGCAAGGCACAGTGGAAAAGTGTGTGTGGCTGTGGACGGCAACTCGGTCAGCGACGTATGGCTTTGGTCGATGTGGGTGCACGGCTGTACTCACGGGTCTGCTCAGCAGCACCGAAATCGATCTTGGGTCCCGTTGGGGACGGGCCGGACACGGCACCCGTGAGCCATCCCGATCCGTGGCCCTCACTCTCTGGGCGCGTACACGGGCCCCCGCGAGATCGGCAGGGGCTCCGGGGACGGCGGCACCAAACACTTCGTGGCGCTGGGGATGCAGATCGTCGCGTTGCGGTGCGGCCCGTCGAGGGCCCCGTCGTACATTTCGCGCTGGAACACGTACCCCGTCGCCGCAAAGCCCGCCACTTTGGCGAGGTCGCCCTCCGGGAGGTCGTTGCCCAGGACCAGGGCCACGCGGGAGGGCGGGTAGTGCCGCTGCACGACGTCGAGGTACGGCGCGCTGCGGTCCGCGAGGGCGTACACCACCACGTCCCACTCGCGCCGCGCGAGGCGCTGCGCGATGTTCGTGCGGTCCACGTCCTGCAGGTCCTCCAGCACCTGCGTCCACGTCGTGTCCACCGCGCGGGAGGCGCCGACGTATGCCCCGGGCCACACGCCGCGGTGGCGGGGGGGCGGGCACGTGCGCCAGGTGGTCTTCAGCTTCCGCTTGTACGCGCGCACCATCTCGGGCGGGTGGTGGGCGTAGTCGGTGACGCGGGCCGATCCGAGCAGCTGCGGCAGAAGGGGGACGGGCTGTGGGAAATCCGGAGGGCGGCGACAGGCTTCGGGTGGTCTGGGGTGGCGAGGGTCGTCGGTGTGTTGTGGGGGCGTTGGGTTGGCGGTACGGGCGTAGGCATTGGGCATGGGCACGGGCACGGGGCATGGGCAGGGCATGGGCACGGGCGTAGGCACGGGCGTACAGGGGGGGGGAAATTCTGTACGGGGATTTTTCCGCAGAGGAAAATTCCGCATGGGGAAAATTCCGCACCTCCCAAACCTTCAGTGCATTGGAAGCAAAAGAGATCCTGGGATTGCGATCCCCAAAAGATCCTGGGAGAAGGCAATGACCATTGTGCCTGGGATCACTTCTGTAGATGGCGTGGCCCGCCATTCACAAATTATTCCTGCCCCCCCTTTCCCTGTTGGTTGACAACAACTGCAGAAGAGCGGGAACAAAACAAATGGGAGCGCGCGGCGAAGCACAAGGCATACGGTGGTACGGTGGCTTACATGGACAAAATTCCGCACCAAGTTGAAATACGGAATTTTCCCCGCAGAAAAATCCCCCCGCGGAATTCCCCCCCCCTGTAGGCACGGGCGTAGGCGTTGGGCATGGGCACGGGCGTAGGCACGGGCGTAGGCATTGGGCATGGGCACGGGCATAGACACGGGGCATGGGCACGGGCACAGGCATGAGCCACCCACCCACCCACCCAAATGGGCGTTCGTGGGTTTACCGTGACACAACGAGCCTTGGGTGCGGGGGCACAGTTGCCCCAAAATGCCCCAACCCCGACTTACCCCCTCCCCCCGCCTGGACCCCATGAGGCAGTACGCATAGAGTGACTGCACTCAGCACTGTGGACGCGCGGGTGTGGGTGGGTTGCGTACAGCCAGCGACTGGTGCTCTGCGCCCGCTACCCCTTGGGTGTAGTCATCTCTTTCAGTCGATGAAGCACCTTCGGTGTGACGTCTCACTCATCACGAAGGGGCAGGCCGCTGCACCGGGGGTCCAGGGGTCGCATCGAGCCCCCCCCCCCCCCCCCCCGCGCGGTGTTTAGCGAACAGTAAAAATCGCAAAAAACACGGTCCGAACAACAGTGTTCGTTGGACACGCCGAGCGGTACCGAAACCCAATGAATTAGGTCCAAAAAAATTACGGTCCGAACGGAAATGTTCGTTGGACACGGCCGCAATACGTCAGGTGTGGACCCGCCACTGTGCTCCAGCCGCGCCTGCCTTCACACGGCCTTCATTGCTTTCTCAGTTAATTCGTGTGCGACTGGCGTTGTCCAACGTACTGCCCCCTTTCCTCCCTTGGCTTGGGCTAGAGGTCTGGGCTGCTGGGTTCTGGGCACTATCGCCTGGTCACTCTGCACCACGCACTGAGTTTGGGTCGTGGCGTTCATGCCGTGTCGTTGGAGACCGGGGGGGGGGGGGGGGGATGAAGCCCAGGTCTGGTGGCGTGCAGGTCCCCTCACCCCACCCTTGAGCCCCCGTGGGCGGGCGGGGGGGGGGAGGGGGACCTGTTTGAAGCCGTGCATTGTCATTACCGCGAGGTACTCAGACAGGCAGATGGTGAAGACCAACGCCGACCGCACGCCGGTCAGCCCCATGGTCTGCAGCATGTACCGGGCCATGGCTTTGGAGGTCAACCACTGCCGGCCGTGCTCGAGCCATCGGGCGGCCAAATTGAAGTAGGCCGCCTGGCTGAACTTCTCCGGATCGAGAGTGAAGGACTCGCGCTGCAGGAAATCCCCGGTGAAGGAGGTGCCCGGGAAGTTGCGGGCCTCCTCCAGCAGCGCGCGGGGGTAGAAGACCATCGTTTTGGGGGGCAGGAATTGGAGGTCGGGGACGTATGGAACGGCGCCAAGGGCGATGACCTCGACGTGGCGGAGGCAGTCCCAGCCGGCCTTCTTGCGGGTGACTGCGAAGTAGCTGCGGCCGTACTCGGCTTTGTAGTCCTGGGTCCGCGGGGCGTGGGCTGTTGCCGCGGGGCTACGGCAGTCTGGGGCTGGGGCGCTGGGGGTGGGCTCGGGCAAGGAGGCATTCTTTGCGCGCGCGGGGCTTTTACCCCTATAAACTACCCCCACACGAATGCATGCGTGGGCAAAAAATGGTGAGGCTTCAATCCAACAACGCGGCCCAAGAGCCCCAATGTCCATGGCCCCCGAGCCGTGTTTGGACAACACATGAGTGATCTGCAATGCAGGGTGCACCAACTGTGAAATGAGATGCAGCAGATTGTCGTCCCTTCGGCCAACACAGCAACACAGCAACGTAGCACACGTGCGGCAGCGCATGGCATGCACAGCCCAGCGCATGGCTCTCTCTGCTACAGACGCGCACAGCTCCTCGCTGCTGTTTGCTCAGCTGCACTGCGGCCCTTCTGCATGTCTCTGCGCTATCCGCGCTACCCTAGGGACTTCTCTCCTTTGCCTTTCAGTGCTGCTGCCCATGTGCACCATTCTCTGATGCTGACCATGAGCACGGCTCAGTGCGCTACCTACAGGCGCGGCTTCGTGCTACTGTGCGTGAGCACAGCTTCCCTGCTGCTGTGCCCAGATTGCAGGGCTGGGGATGGAGATGGCGACTTGGGGGAGGGCAGGCGATTGCGGGTGGATGCAGAAGGGACAGGACCTCCAGGTTGTGAAGATAAGTGGACCCGTTGCCTGGCATGATGGACGAGAAGTACTTGGTTTTCTGCGGCACCGCCCGGACAAACAAGTCCTCTGGAAGCGAAAAGCTGATGGGGAATACGGGGATGGTGCCCCCCTGGTGGGCATAGAGCACAGGGCGCAGTGCACGCTGCATGTCTGGGTCCGGGAGCCCAAGGGAGTCAGACACACAGAGGGCTTCCGATGCGGCGCCAGCAGCCGCGCAGCCCCAGGGCCCGGACCGGAGGGTCGGGGGCTGGTGCAGGGTGAACAGGGCCCGGGATATGCACTGATATGTGACGTTGAAGGATGTGAGGCTCGGACACCGCTGCACGAGTTTCTGTGCTACAGCACAGGGCAGCACCGGGCACGCCTACAAAAGGGAACGTAGAGGCAGGGGGAGGGGCCTGGGGAGCGGCAGTGGCAGTGATTGCCGCAGGGGTAGGGCCAGGTACAGAGGCAGGGGTAGGGCCAGGTACAGAGGCAGGGGTAGGGGCAGGTGTGGACAGGCATGTGTGGGGGCAGGTGAAGAGAGGCAGGAGAAGGGGCAGGGGTAAGGAAAGGGCCAGAGGTGCATGTGCAAAGCCAGTTGTAGAGAGGCATGGGTCTGAGGAGGAAGCTGGGGCTTTGGTCCCAGCACCGCCTGTGGGGCAGGCAAGTGGCACTTGGCGACTTGACGAGAGATAGGCGCCCTCCTGGCAAGCCATCCAGGTCTCAGATGGTGGCAATGGACATGTTCTAGCAAAGATCCGTCAGAAAACCGCAGGAAGATGGGCTGGCCAGGAGCTTTGGGAACAAACACACAATCTCCTCTCTCCGGTGCCCTGGGAGATCCTGGTAGCTGCATGCACCAGCAACATGAGAGGTATGTAGCCTGGCCCACCTTCATAACCAATCTGGTACAGACTGTGACACGTGGTGGTGTGCGGGGGTAATCATGTGTAGTGGGAGTGCCCGGCGAGGGCAAGAAGCAGCTCCGTGGCTTCCAAAAAGGGGGAGAGGGGGCGTTTCTGCACAGCGCGCGCAGAGCGCCAAATAGTAGGTTAGCTTTCCCGTGACCACCCTGAAAACAACGTACCACTGGGGAAGCATACGTTCACAGGGCAAAAACAGCAGATCTAGAAAATGGGCAGCGTTGTGGCATTTTCAGTGTGAAACATAGTTTGTTTTAACTCATTATCTGCGTTTTTGGACTGAGTAGGAATCTGGGGCAGTCCTGTGTCTGGCAACACAGTGATTGCTGCAGTCACATTGGCCATTAGGGAAAACGGGTCCCAAAATAGCTTTTCACACAGCGCCTGCACAGTGTGCCCCAAAGAGCCCTTGATGGCTTCCCACAACAGCCCGTGATGAAGAGTGGTGACAGATCCACAATAACATGGGAGCCAAGCCTCAGACCCATGGTGGAGGCGACAAAAGGAGTCGATGGGGACGATTGCCTTCTTCTGGATGTGGGCGGGGATCGAGCAATGAGGGAGACGGTGGCCCCCACTAGGCAGCGGAGATGTGCTCTAGAGGGGTGTGTCCCAAGCTATGGGCATGTGTTTGATCACCACAAATTCTTGGGAAAGGGCAGGGGTGGTGACCATGGCGGTTATCTAGAAAACTCTTCCCTGTTGGTTGATGGATCACACGCTGCCCTCCGCTGGTTTCGGAGCATGGCACACCACATGTGTAGGTCACTTCCGTGTCCAAGGTAACCCTTGCAAGGCCGTGTCAAGCATCTCCCTTTCCCATGGCAAGCTTGCTCCTCAAGCACAAGAAGGCAGTGAATTGCCTCTCTCGCATCTCTTGTCCGAATTCGGCAAAGAAATTGGTGCTTCGGCTCCGGACGTTGAACGTTAGTGTAGGTTCATGGTAAGTTGCAAAGAGGGCAAGGGGCACTCGATGCATGTGGTGCACGTGGTGCAGTGTATGGCAATGGGGCAGATTTTGAGGTGACAACGTTTGACAACCTTGTGTGTGGATTCCCATAAAAAAAGACACAAAGCACAGACTTACTTTCCTAGTTGCCCCAATAGCTGTATGGTGTCCCTGTCCTCGAAACTGCCTGAGCCCTTACTCGGGTCCCTCAAACTCACGCCACTTCCAGCCAGCAAATGGCCTCTTGGGAATCAGGGTCCTCAAACAGCCCAAACGCCCTCACCTGTCACCAACTCGACCCGCTGTGCGTGTGTGGGGTGTGCATCACGAGATGCCTCCGAAACGACATCCAGCTGCCCTGTGATATCTCCTCACCAGGGCTCAATCACTCACTGCTACTTCCTGCATGATGACCACCCCTGGTGGCCTATCGCTCAGCCTAACACCATCAACAACCAACAACCCCTCCATGCCATGCCATTATACCCAAGCCCATCATTGCCTCTATCTTGCTCCACAAACGAGGGACCATAAAGCGTCTCAAAGTCCTAAATCTTCCCATGTTGTCCAGCGCAGCACCATTGCCCATCCCTCCCACACCAAACTCTCACAGATTGTGGATTCCACAGATATGCACCCGTACAACAGCTAGCTACTATAATTGGCCCTTGAGTCCCGTCTTGCTAGGAAGGGGCTGGGCTCTTTTGTCACCTCACTGATCGTATTTGCTGTCTTCCCAGAGCTTTGTCTTCCCTTTGCCACACTCTTCCATCATGTCTTATGGTGTACTGATATCCATCAGCGCAGACCCTATCCCTATGCTATGCTACTGTGCTGGCAGTCCAGGCGCTGCAGGTCTGGCAGACGCCCTAGTTTCTGGGACATTAGTGCCAGCTCACCATGGGAGCGCAGCAGGTGTAGGGGCAGGTGTAGAAGCAGCGGTAGGAGCACACAGAGTCGGGGGTATGGGCCTGGAGAGGTGGGGACAGGGGTAGAGGCAGGAGCAGGAGCACCAGCTGTGGCGGCAGCAGGGGCAGGCGTACGGGCAGAGGTGCAGGGGCACGGGATTGGGACCAATTGGATCAGGGGTGATGGGCAGAGGCAGGGGCAGGAGCAGGGACAGTGGCAGGAAAGGGGTGGGTCAGGTTGTGGGGGAGGGGAGGGGCTGGGAGGAGTAGGAGCAGGTGCACAGCAAGTGGCAGTGGGAGAAAGTATGGGGCATGCCTGCAGGACGACCGATGGGTCGTTGTGGCACGCCTTCTCCGACACCGGGTTGTACTCAAGCACATGCAGGCGGGCGTAGAGGGGGCAGTCCATCGTCAGAGCATCGCTGACCATCGATGTGTCCCAAAAGGAAGTGCGTCGTGGCGCCTCCTGCTCCAGCCAAATCTGGCGCCCGAAGCGGATGCCAAGTCCGTCTTCCGGAGTGACGGTGAAGCGATTGTGCTGCGCCGGGCCAGTGCAGGGGGTTGCGCGGGGGTTGTGGCAGGACAGCGTGGCGACCACGGCATCGGAGGCGGGGTCGCCGGTGACGTCGAGCAGGAAGTGTGTGTGGTTGCCATCACACGTGCAGAGGTCGGGGGGGCTGCATTGCAGTGCACCGCAGGAGAACAAGCCAAAGCCATGCCTGGCCTGCAGCAGTGCGGTGTAGGAGGTGCTGCTCGAGATTGGGCTGGCTGGGCCAACGCACGAAAGAAGCACGAGACAGCTGAAGATCAGCCCATTGAGGCGGCGCATGGGGGGGCCTAAAGCCCCGATTCTGAGCGAAGTAAGCGCAAATGTGCACGGAAATTGCTGGTGTGAGAGGAGGAGCGGAGGCCGCTGCGAAGAGATTAGGTGTGCAAGCCACGCACTTGGCTCCAACAGAGCATGCCGGCACCACCGGTCCGACACACTGCGTCCATTTTGTGGAGGGCAGGCCCCAGAAAGACAGCTCTTTGATGCTTGAAAGTGCCGACATCCCTGCAATCTCGTTCTCCTTGTTTGTAATCATGGTGACCATCTTGAGTCAGTGGAGCCAGCGATTCAACAAAAGTCTGTGCATTGTCGGTGTCTCGCTTTTTGGGTGGCGGGGTAAGGAGTGCACGGTACACGCAGAGTGTGGGCTTCGTTTGGACACGGAGGTTCAGCCGGTGGATAGACCCCACAGAAACCGATGGACTACTGGACATGAACCACACAACTGGCAACCACATGGTCGTGGTACTTCTCATCCTCTGAGCTGATACACGACAGCTCAAAATTTTGCGTCAACTAGAGAACAACCACGTAACTCACCCACAACGTTGAACAGTAGAACACACGGCAATGCAATCCCCCCGCTAAAAAGTAAGGATGGTGAAAGGCTTCTTTGTTTTCCTAATGTAGCCTCACCAGGAGCTACTCCCCGTACGGGCAAGCCAAGGAAGAGCCAAATCATTTGGAGACGGGGTTGTCGAGCACCGCAACAGTGGGAGATGAATGTCATGGTAAAACTGCGGAGAAAGGGGGGCGGGGGGACAAATATGCACAAGGAAAGGTCCGTAAAAGATTCACAAAGGTGGAGGTACGACAGAAGATGCCCCGAGGGGACAATGTGCACACTTCTACAGCTCGGCTTTTCCTGGGTGGGACCCAGCCCTTCCCCCGCCCCCTCCCGGAAAGTAGTGGTCAAGGCTACAATGGGATCCAAGCCTGTCATTTTGTTCCCTCACGTGTACTGGGGTTAATATCCCAAGCGCGCACTCATGGCGGTCCAACAGCCATTGGGAATCCCTCATTGTGCAGACCTGCAGTGCATTCTCAAACCACTTGAAATCCACCCTGTGGGGGGGGGGGGGGGAGGAGCTGCCGGCGATCGGCGCAGGTCCCGTGCCAGTGGTTAGCCGTGTAAGGGTACCCACTCCCCGTGTCTCCACCACACGGATAGGGATGCAAGAGCACAGACTAGACTAGCCACGTCCATCCCGGGCGTAGGATGAATTGGGCCCGGTCTAGTCTTCAAACCAACACCGGGATACCTCAGCGACAGACGCAACTTGGGGCTGGAACCCTGGTCGAGCGGATGCATAGAGGCCCATGCCCAGCATGGCGTCTCTAGGCGACTTGTCTGATCGTTGGACGCCGACGGTAGGTATTCGTGGACCTTAGTGATAGAGGGCAAAGCGTGCAAAGCGCAGGTGGTGTACCAAAGCGGGTCCCCACTGGATAGGTGTTCACAGGATGCCCGCCCCACCATCCGCTCATAGACAGACAAGAGCAAAGCTTGGGGGGGGGGAGGGGTCTCACCAAAACCCACCATTTCAGATATTTTACGCCACCACACCGAGTGTTCTACTCACGGGACTCACTGCTGCTCATAGGACGGATAGTGCCTTTATGCAGATGCATTTAGATGAAAAGACCGTTCTTTCTTTCCTTGTTGCCCACTCTTGGGCTCTTCGAGTGCCGGTGGTTACATAGTGTGCTCCTTCTTTCTTGGTTGTTTGCCACGCTTCACTGTGGCCCCTTGAGTTGGGGTGACAGACTCCCAGATTTCGCTGTGGCCCCTTGAGTTGGGGTGACGGACTCTGACACTTCGGTGTGGCCCCTTGAGTTGGGGTGACGGACTCTGACACTTCGGTGTGGTTGTCTCCCACACATCATTGTGGCCCCTTGAGTTGGACCGACGGAATCCCACACATCGGTGTGGGCCCTTGAGTTGGGGTAACGGACTCCCACACTTTAGCGTAGCCCCTTGACTTGGGGTGACAAACTCCCACACTTCGGTGTGGCCCCTCGAGTTGGGGTGACGGACTCCCACACATCGGTGCGGCCCCTTGAGTTGGGGTGCCGGACTCCCACACTTTGGTGTGGCCCCTCAAGTTGGGGTGACAGTCGGTGTGGCTTCTTGAGTTGGGCTAACGGACTCCCACACATGGGCGTGAGCCACGGGGGGGCCGTCTCCTCGCTTTTAGACGTGACTCCCCCCCCCCAGTAGAAGTGTGCCGAAGGCCCCCGGGGGTGGGGGGGGGCTCTTGGGGGGGGGGGGAGGCTAGCCGCCGACGAGGGCTTCTCTAGGGGACTAGCTAGTCGCTGCTAGTTGTGGGGGGGGGGGGGGGGGGGCTAGGGGAGAGGGTTGGCAGAGGTCTAGTCCAGTCTGGCAGAGACGCGGTGGCCTAAGGGGTTACTCTACAACAACGGAGGCCTCCACTCTACCTGCTCACCAATGCAATGGTGGTTGTAGGCGCCCACACCCCGTGCCTGGGGAGGGCTGTATATATATATTACTACACCCCTCTCCCCTTAAATTTAGCTAACAACAAGCAACAACAAGCAACAAGCAACAACAACACGTCTCCTTGCCGTTTTGGCCATTGCTCCGTCCCAACGCTTCGGATCATTTGCCCATGTAGCCATCTTGGAGCCTAGGTGGTGGCCTTGCCAAATCCAAGTTTTGAGCCAAAAACTCACTAGTGGCGGCCCGGGGCGGTGGCGCCAAGTCGGGAGGTGCCCTCCCAAATCTGCGATGTTTTGTGCCCCAAAACAGCCTTTTTTGGCCCAAAACGGCCCCCAAACCTAGTCAAAACGGCCAAACGAAGGAAAACGGTGGCCACACTCCACGTGCGGCTTGACTTCACCGTGTCAAAGAGCCCTCTAGTGCCCTTCAACTCCACGATATGTCCGAGAAACGGCCCAAAAAGGTGCCAAAAAGCCCCAAAAACGGCGCAATATGCACCAACCCCCCGAAACCAAGCACGGACCGTATCTTGGGCTACGTGGCTCAAAATCCGATTCCGAGGGCACCTAGTCCACCCGCAACCCCCCACTTTTTGTGGTTTCCACCCCTCGGAATGGCCCAACGAGACGCGTAGACCCCCGTACTAGTGGTCACTTGGTGCAGTCGGAGGGCAGCCCGGCCCGCGCACGGCGGGGGCCAACGGTGGGTCCACCAGGGTCACGGTTCGCGATTATTGGTTCCGCTTTGAATATCAAGAGCGCGGCCGAGTGCACCTGCATGGTGTTGTTTGGTGCCAACCAGATTCAATCCCGGATGATGTCATCTGCGCTACAATGCCCCGCGAAAGTGATATATATATATATATATATATATATATATATATATATATATATATATATATATATATATATATATATACATATATATATATATATATATATATATATATATATATATATATATATATATATATATGTTGTTCTCTCAGACACGGCCCGTCACCCTGGAGAGCAGCTGGGTGCCTGGCAGGTTGCCCAAGCCTACGAGGCACCCTAATCTGGTGCCAAAAAGCTCTGATCAAAAGTACTACCTCAGAATCAAAATTGGCTGGCTCACCCCTGCCTTCTTGGGGGCCCGCAAGTGGGCGGAAATGCTACCTAACCCTTGCATTCTCGAGGGTCCCCAACAAAGGGGACAAAATTTTCGGGCGCCTTTGGTGCCACCATATGTATGGCCCGTAGCCATTGACCCTTGGTAACTAAGTGGGCCCGGAGGGCAGGGGGGGGGGGGTGGCACAAGGCCTTGGTGGTTGGCTCTGTTAGCCTGTGGCGGCGCCTATTGGCCTCTCGCCTTTGAACCTTTTGCTATGACAAGCAGGCATCCGTACTACTGCGGGCATCCGCACTGCCGCCGCATCCACCTTCCTGGGTGGGAATCCAGAATGCAACAAAGGGGGGGGGGATCGTGTACCTGAACCGAGGAGACGGCCCCCCCGTGGCGTGTGCCCTTGAGTTGGGGTGACGGACTCCCACACTTCAGCGTAGCCCCTTGAGTTGGGGTGAAAGTCCCGCACACATCGGTGTGGCCCCTTGAGTTGGGGTGACGGACTCCCACACCTCAGTAGCCACTCTTGGTCTCAGGCCCTTCCCTAGAAAGTTGTCCATCTTTGCACCAGGTGCAAAAAGGCCCTTCCCTTACCTTCATCGCATCTTTTGTGTATTGTAACTCTAACCCCATGACCGCCTCATGAGCCCACCCCCTTGAGGTTCCAAGTGTGGCTGGGAATACCCAAGCCAATGATACCCTACGGTACCGCCTTCGTCATGGCGAGCCGCTGTGGTCCCCATTGCCTGTTTTCCAATACAGGAACTATCTCGTTCACAGGATGCAGCACATGCACAAAAGGGGGACCGTAGGGAGTGAGGGGGCCGCACACCCATGATTGTCTCCTCATCCACACCATTCCGTGTGCATATCAAAAGCCTCTAGGGGGCATCAACACCCTTGAAAACATATCCACAACGCGAAGAGTATTTGCCCCACACCCTCAGTACGTTCACACCTTAGGCGTGTATAAGCACATCCTTTGAGGGAGTACTTGCGTCACGCGCACACCGTGCACGGCTGCTGTGGCGAGCACACTCGGAATGTCCTACTTTAAGGAGAGCTAACGCTTCGGCCACAAAAATTGTACAAACGCCCCTCCTTCCCACAAACACAGCACTGTCAAAAGCATAATACAATTGGCACCCACTTCATAATCTTTGAAATAACCCTTGGCCCGTTGTGGCCTCTCGCGGTCCCAAACAAATACATCCGCAGAGGTGCCCGGGGCGAGAGAACAAATCCAAATGGCACCACAACACCTCCCCCGTGGATGTCGCCAAATAGCCGTGCCGCGCGCACGTCGCGTCAGGTGCAACCCCCCTCTAGTGTGTACACCCACACCCTTCCGCACGCATGCCTGCACCCACAGCAGTGTGCATATCCGCATCCTCCAGCAGCTCCCTTGCCACACCCTCAGGGGCGTCTACCCCCACTCTTAAGTGTGTATACCCAGACCTTTGCGTGTACCAACCGAAACCAATGTGAGCACAAGTGAACAGCCGCCAAACACAAAGCCTTTAGGTATTGGTTTGCAGTGTTCCACGATCCGTGGCCTTGCCACGTCTGTGCCAGAGCCCGGCCACCGCACATGGCTCACTGGCCTGTGCTCCAAAGGGCCACATTCCCTTCAAAACCAACCTGTACCGATGCGGACATGTCGAGAGGCTTCCCCAGCCTCTCGCGTGGCTGCCTGAGCACTGATAGACAAGACCCAGTGGCGCAGGCCCGGCGATGGATCAGTGGTCGCAGGGCAGTGTTCTGGACATATATAGGCCTAGCCCCCTCCCCTGGGTCGCTCAGGCCTTCCCAGGCCGCAGCGCGTCCCGCTACAGAGAGACCAAAGGCGAGGGCATATAGTGTGGGCGTATGCGGGGGCACCGGGGTCTGGGGGCTCCAGCAGACGGGCCGCCGCGCGACCATCGCGTTGCGATCGGCCAAGCCGCGTCCACGGGAGGCCCAGTTCACGCCGGGGCATTGATTGCGTCGTTTCGTTAGCGAAGGGCAGCGGAGGCCCATGGAGGGTCGATGTCGTGCAGAGCGGGGGCTTGTGACCGTCACGCGCACCAAAACCCGAGGCCGCGACGGCAGCTGCGGCGCGCGATGCAGCGACCTGCCCCTTGAACGGACGCGTCCGCGGAACTTCATCACCGCATCGCAAGCGCGGCCGCGACGGCCACCGGGAGCCGCGATGGGGCCCGGGCGCAGCTCAGAGATCCATTTATTTAGGGTGGCACTTGGGGGTGTACTTGGGGTCCAGCAGCAGCTCGGGGCTGTGGTGCAGCTCAGGGCACTTCTCGAAAGCGCCCTGGAGGTAATCGTGGTATCGGATGTGCCGCGCGGCCGCGATGAAGGCGAATCCCGTGACTTGCGTGTCCAGAATGGGCTCCTTTGCGAACGTTTTGCCCACGGCCCGGCACGCCTCCTGATCGACGCGGGCCTGAGAGTTGAAGAGGGTTGACGGCGTTGATACCGATGGAGCAGGGCGCAGGGGGAAGAAGGAGGACTGAGATGCTGCCGGGCGCTCAGGAAGGAGAGGGGGGGGGGGGGGGCGTCCGAGGTGATCCCACGGATCACGTTAGTCTGGCAAATCGGAGAGGGACATCCGCGGGAAAACAGCGCTTTTGCAGATGAAGATGGTTCGTCCACGCCGCAGAATGGCCGCGCCTTCTGTGCAGCATCTCTCCCCGGCGGCCGATGCTGAGGCTTACAGATCGGGAAGAGGGGGGCTTGATGGCACCCTTGACGACGCTCCACACCGGCGGTCCATGCGTGCCACGCATGCCCGTGCGGCAAGGGAAATTGGAGGCCGCGAATTCGAGCGGCTGCCCCCCCTCTACCCCGTCCGCACCGGATCGCAACAGACGTCAGCTCTTCTGGACCGGAACTGCACTGGCCTTCGCCAGACCTCTTCAGTCCCTCAGTTGCCCCCCGTCGGCCCTCGCGGGTCAAACCATCATCAACGGTCATCAGCCGTCAACAATCGCTATCACCTCCGTATCCGGCCACGTGCAGTCTGCCCAGCCTCCCACCCTCACCAAAGCCCCAACCCCCAACGACCATAGCCCAATCCCGTCCATCGACCTCGTACCCCTGGATCCCTGGCTCTTGGGGAGGCGGTTGGAGGTGCACGATGGAGAACCGGTTCGTGCAACGGACAGTCGGGGCTGTTGCACGAGGCCTTGATGTGGAGCATGGCCTGGGCGTGCCCCGCGACGAACGAGTACGAGCGGAACTCCAGCGGCGTCAGGCCGTTGATGTCCACCGACGACTTGAAGCGGTTCTTCTCGTTGATGAAGAAGGCGTAGCCGTTGTACGTCGCCGTGCCGGCGTACAGATTCGAGAAGGGCTCCGTGGCCTTGACGTTGAGGCGCACGCGCATCATCGACTCTTCGTCGGTGTAGCGCAGGCCCAAGTACTTCTCGAGGACCCCGGTCACGACCTGCTTCATGTCTAAGATGCGCGGGTAGTGCTCGTCCCCCTTGAGGAGGATGTAGTACCGGTCCAGCCCCAGACTGCCAGTGCCGCTCCCGAATTTCTGGGCCACATCCATCACCTGCGGTGGAGAACAGGAACGGTCAGTCATTTGCTCACCGACGGGGGGGGGGGGGGGGGCTCTCTTTGGACCCACCCTCCCCAGAACCCAAAACAATTTTCCTCCGGGAAACATGCAATTTTGAAGCCCAAAGTGTGAGGCCCATTTTTGGTACACAAACTCTTTTGCGCCCTCATACCCCCACCCCCTCGGGGTAGACCCCATCTGAAGCAAATGACTGGGGACGGTAGTGTGTGTGGGCGGCGGGGACGTGCCGAAGGTCCGTTTGGGTGGGCCGAAGCAAACGTTGCCGCCCCCTTCCGGCCTCCACACCCGCAGTCGTTGACGAGGGGGAGTGCCATGTATCCCCATCCCTTGGCCTAAGAGTACGTTCCGTCGACCACATGTGCGTGTTCTTGTGGGTTCCCGTCCGCTTCTCTGGGCCTTCGTCGTTCTGGCGCCGCAGGGGCCGCGTCGTTCCGGTGCCTCGCGTTGTGTCAGGCATTGCGTGATCCATCGATGTCCCTCTTCCATTGCCCATTTGGCTCCGCCAAAGGAGCTCCAGGCGTTTGCCGTGAACTGGCCGCGGTACAGACCTGTGCGCCGTCCGTGGGAATGGACCCTCGGGGCCTGGACAGTGAGGGCCTTGGGGGGGGGGGGGAAGGGGAAGCGAGAAGTGCGGTGTGAGAAGTGCCGGGGGGGGGGGCCTGGCGCGTGGTGGTGTTGCCGTCTGCAGCGGGCGGCGCCTCTTGGCCTCTCGCCACTTACCGCTGCCCTTCCGCTGCACCCTTTCCCTCCGTAGGCGGCGGTGCCCATCGGCCCGGGTAGGGGGGCGGGGGGGGGGGGTGCACTGTATGCCCCCATCATCCGCGCGCAGCACGTGCAGGAGAGGCACCTTCCAAAACCCGGTGTGGACCGGGTGCTGGATCAAGGCCGACACTCCGCTGTAGAGGTACGACTCAATCAGCTTCTGGAACACCGAGATCTGGTCCTCCGGCAACGGATGGATCTCCTTGGACTTGATGAACTTGGACTTCTTCAGATCCACGATCTTGGCCAGCCACTTCAGAGTCGCGGACTTGCTATCGCGCTTCTCTCGGATCTGCGGGGGGGGGGGGGGCACGCGAGACACGGTCGCAGGTCACGGCACGAGTGAACAGGGGGAGTGCGATGGGAGCCCAAGGGAGACCAAACGCGGGGGGCCGAGCACCGAGTCATGGCTCGGGGGTTGGCACCCGCGACCGGTCCATCCCCCGACTTGAGGTGCCCACTTTTCGAAGCGCCCCCCCGCCCGCCCCCCCCCACCTGGTCAACGGCACAGGCAACAGCCCGTCTCTGGGACAGCCGACCCCGGAGTAGTCAAACAGGACAAGTCATTCAGGGGCTCCGTTGACACAACCAAAACACGTTCGGACTCACAGAGGGTCAGAATGAGCAGTGGCAAGAGGCCACTAGGCGCCGCCAAAGGCAAACAATCTGATACCGAGGCCTTGTGCCAACCCCCCCCCCCCCAATCGCCACCAGAAACCACCGCTCGGGTCGTCGCCCGCTGGGCCAGAGGGGCTGTAGCACTGCTCCCTGGCGCTCTGCCCCGGGGGAGAGCGTGTGGACGAAGGTCCCGTCGGCGCGCAGTGACCGCCTCACCACCAAACACCCCAACACCCGACTTAAGGATGTGTGGGACGTGTGGGCACAACGCGGGAGGGGGGGGGGGGGCGAGGCCATTTCTGCAGCCCCTCCCCCGCCCCCTTCCAGACGCCCCGCCGGTCCAAAGGGGGTGTCTGACGGGGCCGCCTGCAGGGCAGCAGGCGGCACGTGGTCTCACGCACAACGAGTCTCTATCGGAATGTGTGAATGTGGCGGGGGGGACACGGATGCATTTGAAGGGCAGGGACCTCAGAGGCGGCCCCAGAAGCACTTGGATGGGCGGTTGGAAGAGGTTGTCAAAGCGGTTGGGGGGCGGTTACTGTCGGTTACAAATGCCATTGAAGCCAAAACAAAGTCCAAGAAAATTCAAAAAAAAATTCCAGGAAAATTTCTGACGGTGCGGCCGAGGGGGGGAGGGGGGGATACGACGCGACGTGAGGGCGCACCAGAGGTACACGAGGGGCACAAGGGGGACCTTCTTCAGCGTCGACTTGATCATGTGTGCGTCGTGTTGCTCCAAGAACCGCGAGCCCTCGATGGGCCGGTCCGTGTTCAAGAACGAGCAATTGCCCGTCATCACATTTTTGTACCCCTGGACCCAATGCGCCACGGCCCGCTCACACTCCGCCAGGCCGAAGTGCAGGTCTACGCAGGCGAGCGCGAAGGCCGTGGCACCACGTTTGAGGTCCCAAGTAAAGGGGGCGCGGAAGGCCTGCAAACGGCAAAGTGTGCGTCGAGGGCGGGTGGAGGGGGCAGGGCAACAGCACCAAAGAGCCATGATAACTTCCGATGCCCTTCCGGCAGTGCACATCGCAGATGGCGCGGCTGGCAAGCGCAACTTAGATCAGGGCACGAAGCCGTCTTCCAATGAAGCTGCGGGCAGTATGCCCCAGACGGGGTGGGGGGGGGGGGGGCACGGAGGGCAGATGCGGCAACCCCACACCCGCATACGACTCCGCGCTCACGCACGCCCCCCCTCCCGACGCGACCCTCCCCCATTTTCAAAGCAGCCCCCAGCCCCATAAACCAGCGCTCCTTGCGTCCCGGCCAGGGGGACTGTGCGCGCGCTGCCCCCTCTCGCTCTTCCCCGTGAGAGCGGCAACAAAGTTCCCGCTGGCAAGTGCTGAGCGCCTCAACACCAAAACCTCAAGCGCCCCCGGGCCCCCCGACGGCACACATTGCCGCGTTCCCGTTGCCGACGCCCTCCGCCTTCCCCAGGCCTCCCATCGTCCATCCCCCATCCCCCGGGCACCAGCCCCCCATCTCCGCTCTCCCCCCATTCCCCCGTCACGCCGGCTGAGACCGGGTCACTTCGGGGGTGTGAGGCAGGAGCGCGGGCCCGCAGTGGTACGGGGGCTCGGGCCACGGCTGATGCCGGGGACATGGGCGCTGCGCCCGAAACGGGGGACGACGTCGGAGCAGGGGACGGGTGGGGCCGACTGCGGGGAAAGCGGGGCCGAGGGGTGCTCGGGCGACGGACCGACACACGAGGGGGACCGGGGCTGCCCGAGGGAAGGGGGGAGCGGCGCGCTCCTTCTTGGCAAACGTCATACTTCAGTCCCAGAACCCCCCCCCCCCCGAGAAGCCCCAAAGAACACCAGAAATGTGCCAACCCCCCCCCCCGCACCACCAGCCCAGTGGCTGATGGCTCCTGTTGTATGAGACTGCGGTCGTTCGACAGACCAGAGCACACGTCTCATGATACCACGCCCGAAACCCGAGATCCGAAGTTTCCGCTCGTCCGGTGCCGAGGGGAAGTGGCCCCCGAGCGCTCCTAAAGCCACTTGGTCAAGAGTGCGCACGTGGGGTCTGATACCGATGCTTTCGAGACACGCCCGGTCGTGCACGGTCCTCTGAAACAGGGCTCAGGTCCCGAATACACAACCCCCCGCCGTATCAGGGGCCCCCAAAGCAGAGGGAGGCGGTCAATGGCCCCGATGGCGCCGGTCGTCGGTCCTGAAAGTTTGCCCGGCGCGCGCCCAGGGCGGCAACGCTCCCTCAGGGGCAGACGGCGTCGCTGGGGGTGGGGGGGGGGGCTGAGAGGGTGACCTGGTCGAAGTCATTGACCACAAACGCCAACTTGCCGTTGGCCTGTTCAACGGAGCCGAAGTTCTCGGGATGGCAGTCGCCGTTGGACGTCACGAACGCGTGCAGATTCTTTTGGATCGAGATGAACGTGGGGTCCTCGCAGGCCATGTCGTAGTAGTAGAATGCGGCCGTGCCCCGCAGGAACACAAACGCCGTCTCCGACGCCAACTTCGAGAACTTGCCCCCCACTAATTTGGTGTTCGCGGGGCTCATGAGGGCGGCCTCGCAGTTCTCGTCCTGCAGCGCGGCCACCAGGCGGGCCAGGCCGGTTTTGTTGCAGTCTGGCGGCCGGCCGTTGTACCAGTCGCTGCAGATGCCTGCGTACTTGTCCTCTTCCTTCTTGGACTCTTCGTTTTCAACTGCCCGCTCCGTTGCGAAGGATCGGAAGGCCTCTACCACCGCCAGGAGCAGGACGAGCACTAGGAGTGTTATACGCCACATTGCCATGCAACACTGTGGAATGGGAAATACAAGCGATCTGGCCCACCTCTGGACCACACCTCTCAACCCTCCAACACCTCCTTGAACCTCACCTTCAACCCCACTGTTAACCCACCTTCAATGTCACCTCCCGACCCAAAATTAACCTCCCTCCAACCCGATCTCAAACCCCACCTTCAACGCCACCTTCAGCCCCACCTTCAATGTCACCTCCCAACCCACCTGTAACCACACCTCTAACCCCACCAGCAGTCTTCCTCTAGTGTATCTCTCATCCAACTGCAATCCACTTCCACTCCCAACTGCAAGCTCCACAGGGCGTTGCGATAACTCTTTTGGGGGACCATCTTTTTGAGGCTCTGGACCAGGCTTGAAAAGAAGGTCAGTTATGTCGCTTTTCGCTGGTCTTGTGTGTCTAATGACTGCTGTTGTCCAAGGCTCCAGCCACAAGGCTAACCCAACTCTGTGGGACGAGGCCCCAGGGATGAGCGCTCATGCAGTTTATGCAATTTTCAGCTGTTCTTATTTCCCCTATGGCCAATTTTTTCGAAAAAATTCTACAAAAAACCTTACTCCAATGAAAAAAAAACTCCACAAAATTCAAACAGCCCTTATGGCGCACCTTTTGCATCCCCAGCTTTTGTGAACGTCTTTTGGGTAATACACTGCATTTCTTTTTTTGCAGCAAAAAAAGGGTATTGCCTCAACACACGCAAATCCTTGCAAAATCAAGCTTTGTGGGTAGTGTTCACCTGGTTCACCTGGTTTAGGCCCATTTTGGCGGTTGCCTATATGTGGAAGGACAAAGGCCAGTTCCCCTTTGGGTTGAGGCCGGTTCGGCCGCTATTGACAACGATAGTTTATGCTTTCCTTCCTCAAACCTTGTCGCCTGTTTTACCAGCTTCTCTGCCCCTTGTAAACATATGATGTTCTATGATGCTACCCCTGGACACAAGATAGGGTTGTTCTCACTGCCAGACAGGAACACTTCTGTGGTAAAGAATTGTGTTCTTCAGGAATGCTGAAGTGGTGCTGCCACCACTGAGCTCAATGATAACGCCCACCCCGTCTCCCAGCTTGCTCCCCTCCTCGTATGCCGCTCCGGTTTAGAGGCAGCTGCATGTGATGCATATCTTATGCAGGGGAAAGTGCCACCCTAAGAGCGGTTCAGATGTGCTTGAGCGTGGACTGGAAGAATGAACAAATTCCAAGATTAATGTGCGCAGGGCGAGCCACACTCTGAACTGTCGCCGATACATTTCATTGCAAAAAAAATCCAAGATTGAGGTGAGGAGTCTTGACCATTTGTAATCGTAGAATTCGTTTTTAAAATAACTAGTTGTGCCAATTGCTTTGAAAATATCCTTCGATGGTTGCCGATAACTGGGTTTTCCAATTGATTGGCAACACCGGTTCCGAACCTTACGTATTGCGGAAAGAAAAGCTTCCTTTTGACACCTCAACTCTTTTGACTTCACATTTCAGGCACCTCAATGGCAATTGTGTTAACGTATCATGTCCTTTTAATACAGTTGCCATACACTATGGAATTTTGTAGTGTCTCTACTTGGGCCGATGAAAATTGATATGGCCAAGGGTGGACCTCCGAGCCCTTTTTCTCAACCTTCCCCCCTCTCATCAGGCTCGCAGGTCCGGGGGATACAAAGGACCTCCAAAAAATGCAAATTCCACTCAAAGTCTAATTTGTGGCTCAATATTGGCCATTTGGCTCTTGGGCTTGGCAAGGGATGCATATAATTGAGGGGGTGTTGGTGGTTGATTCGATGCGATCCACTTTTCCCAAGCCCCAATGCTGCCCACATCCAATCCTATGAGACCACAGGTGGTTTTGGTACTGAGTCCAACACAATCTAAAATTTAGCAATAAACTGGAGTTTAATTTTAAACCCAGCAGGTCAGAACAGGCCGTTGTTTGTGTGGTGTGTTCGGGGCATCCAAATAGGGGGGGGGGACGAGGTCAAGGTCTGGCCAATTGCTGTTCCCACTCACAGTTTGATGATCGTAGCCGCCAGCTGGTTTTACCCATATGCGATATTGGTGGAGTGGACCAGAAAAGTGCCTGTTTTGTTTGTCCCTGCGAACTGTGTGTCAGGACCGAACACCGGGAGACGGGGGAACTAACACTTAAACTACATGTCCCAGCTTAGAATTGCATGCGCCGTGCAGAAGCCGCAAATAATTGGCGCTTCTTGGAATTTTTCGTGCAACAACACCATAAACTTTACTTCCTTGAACAATTGGTGCCAGAAATGTTGGAAAAAATGGGGAAATCCAGCTGAAATTTATAGCTTACAACTACAAGCAGCAACTCATCAACTGACGTGTTTGCAGGTGGTGCTGCAGGCCACGAACTGCCGGCAATTGGCAGTTGATGACCGTCAAGCCTGTCGACAAAGACACTGACCCAGTGGCTGTAAATACGGGGGAAAAACGCTGCTGTTGACATTGGTCTTGCTGGGCATAATTGCCAGACTGTGGGCTCAATGTCTGTGGCCCAGTAACCTAATTCCTTCACGAACACCCGCAGGCCCTTACAATACACATGCATGGTTCTGCAGCCACAAAGAATCAAAAGTGGTGGCGTCGAAAAGACTCTGAGAACTTGGGAAGAAGAATGGGAGCCACCCTATGTGGCAGACAAGGACTCCGTCAATACGGCGAAGATGTTCGAGAACTGGGAGTCCAAAGCAGCTACACCTTCGGTTGAAAGGAGACCTAAGGTCGCCCCGTCTTTGAGGGTAGACCAGGGCTGGCAAAAAGGGATTACGCATGCGCAACATAGCCTCCCCTCTAAACCATGGATCGCGGAAAAAAAAAGGGGGGGGGGGTCTCCGCCAGTGCACACACACACACACAAACACACACACACACACACACCGCCCCACAAATTGTCAACATAAAACCCCTGGTCACAAAAAACCAACTCTTTATGGACCCCCCCCCGAACCCCCCCAAGATGTGGACCAAAAAACCCACACATGGTAACCCCTCTTCCCCCTCCTTGGGTTCTTTGCACTGCAGTTCGGCGTGTCTCCTCCAGTCACACATGCCTCCTCCCCACATAGAGGCCTTTCCGAGTCACAAATGTACAGGACTGCACACACAATACATAGCTAACTGCACATATTCCCCATACCAAGGCCATGGCCAGGTACCAAAAAGTACAGTACCCAGAAGGAGTGTGGCGCAGTAAGTGGCACCTTGCACGCGGCCCAAAAACACTAACCCCCCCCCTCCTGTGTCCAACGAACAATTTTGTCCTCAAAAAATACGGTCGGAACCAGAGTGCTGTTCGGTGTGCGCGAAAATATTGCAAAACGGCGGAAACACATCCCTAGGCACAAGACACCCAACCCATTCAAAGCATAAAGCGATGGAGGGCTCCAATTAGCAGTTTTCAGAGTAGAAGCTCTCGTTGCAGTCCCGCTCCATGCGGAAAAGCTGAACATGCTCCCCGGGCTTGGGGCCCTCCTTGTTCTTCACACAGGCAGAAGTGGTAGCCCGATCTGGCTTAGAGACCTTTGGGCGGACACCGCTTGTCCGTAGCACAGCATAGCACCTCCCAGCCAGGTGCAAGCAGAGAATCAGTCATGGTGGGCAATAGAGGTCCTGTAGTTGAGGGACACAATTCCCTCACATCCTGCTTTACAAATTTACCCACAGTTACTCATACAACCCCTCCTTTCCCCAATCCTTTAGCCTGAAACCTCGATTCTGAAGCCTGGTACATAATTAAGTACATAATTAATTATGTCCTCAAAAAAATCGAACCGTCTGAACGGAAGTGTTCGTTGGACACGGCATTTGTTGGACACGGGGGGGGGGGGGGGGGAGGGAGCATCAACCACAAGTATACCTGAGCATGGTGCCAGCAACTGCAAACGACTTCAAATCACTTGTCTACAAACAGAAGGAAAAAATCTTCCTGGCCTGCGCACCACCCTGGGGTTGAAACACACTGTGCTCGGGAGATGTGTCCTGGACATCAGCAGCGTTGTCTGAAATATTCTTTAAACATGGAAATACATATTGCTGTTGTTATTCACGACACTACAGGTTCCCCTGAGATCTGATGCATGGGAATGCAGTATGTGCTGCCACGCCGAATGGGCATTCTTGACATATGAGCAGTGCAACCATGAGTATAAACAGCATAAGCAGTCAGGAAAAAAGTCTTGGTTCGGGCCTGCTTGTGTTCTGATGTAGCTGCAACCCAGCGGTGGCTCGGTCCAAGGACTGCGTGTGCTGCGGCCATCATTGGGTGCCGAAGCGCAAAAATGTTTCTACACTGCAAGAAAGACTGACTGTTTGTTGGCTCTGATGTGGAACCTTCAAACATGGCATATTGGGAGAGTAGGGCTGGCTGTTGTGACCACTATATGTACCGCTTTGTACCCCCTTCCCCTGTATAAGCTATGCAAAAGTACCAAATTAATACGGTCCTACACCTACTGTAGCTTGGACAAGCCCGTAGACCCCCAGGTTCAAAAGAGAAGATTGCATGGTGAGCTGGTGCAAGAAAGGGGAATATAATGCACAAATATCCCCAAAATCAGAGCTATGTGGGTTCAAGTGGGCTCACAACAAATGTATCCATGACCCTATGTAACCGGCAACTTTGTCACCAAACCCATGTCTTATGTGGCTGCACTACATTTGTACCGAATCAAATTAGGTACCAAATTAATATGGTCCCTACACCCGCTGTAGCTTGGACAAGGGCGTGACAAGGGGGGGAGGGGGGTCAGAAAAGTTTGTGTGTATGGAGTTGGGCGTGCACTCTTTGTCTCGACCAGTAGTTGCGAAGTGTGACATACGGCTGCCCCAGGTTGACCAGGACTTGATGGTTGATTGTCGACAAACAGAATATTGTCGGAATTGCCAAAAAAAGAAAGAGCTGCTTCGCACGGGACCATCACTTGGGTACCAAATTATTTGGGGCACCTGCAGGTACTGTGGCTGAGAGAAATTTTCTCAGTGCATTGTCTTGATCGCCACAGATACGGTGCCGGAGGCACCGGCACAGGTTGTCACAGATTGTCCGGGGGGCACGGGTCATCATTCCTATTGGCCCGTTCTTTTCCTGTATAGGTATTTGTGGTCCCCGTCTCTTTGTCTGTCTGTCTGTTTGTCTGTCCGTCTACGCAGATGAGCGAGAGTATAGCACCGGTGTGACGCTATAAAAAGTCAGGGGTCAATCAACAGCTTGGAAGTACTTGGCATCCAATTGGGCACTGGACCATATGGAGACAGTGCATGTACCTGCAAGCACCAATGTGAGTGAGGGTGGTGTTCTATTTCCATGGCCGTGCGGGAACAGTGCACTGCCACTGCACAAGCTCACAACTCTGAACGACCACTGCGATGGTGCGCAGTGCGGCCCATGCTGCTCTTGGCGCAAATGCTGAAGATGCACGGGACGACAGCCAGGTGCAGCCAAATGCAGCCAGGGGGTGGGGTCTGTCATGGAACCATCAGTGCAATCCGAATGGTTGGCCTGACACAGCACCAACTACACATCATAAATAAACATCTCAGGGGAAGTTCCAGAAAACCTGGTCGATTGCCGTGTGGTACAACCGCCTTCCAGTGCCATGTCTTGTATGTGACCTGCTGGTAAATCAATATCATTTGTGGGGGTGTAATGGGGAGTTGCCGGTGGCTACTTCCGGGTGTACGCACTGGTTCGAATTTTCAGGAATACACTGTCAACATTGCTTACCCCAAGCGATTGGGGAATTTTCAGAGGGTGAGAGTGGGACCAAGTTGTCCCTCTGGTCACAGGTGCTGCCCGGGCCCCTTGGCATCCCACCCACGCCGGTGCCGGCATGCTTTACATTCAGCCATTCCACGACAGTGGGTGTGCAGAGTGCTCAGGGTCATGTGGGAAAATGCAATTTTGGAGTGGTACAACGGAAAATGTATGCAATGCGTAATGATGTGCACGCAAAACTCGGGGAGCATTTTTTATTGGGGGATTTTGAGGTCAACCAATGCTGTAAAATGCGGAACTAGCACAAATCCGCATAATCTGCACGTTTCCTGCCATTGCCAGCCTTCGTCTACGCTAAAGAACAGTTTCCTGCGCCTTCCGCCAGGCAGGCCCGGCAGGCCCGGCAGACAAACAAAGCGTAGCACAGTCAGTCATTTCCACACCGTGAAATTCGGAGTGTGCTCTGCACCCCCGACGCGTGGTACAGGGCCAGAGGTTCGGGATCACGGCGGTTCCCAGAGTACGGCCCCGGATTGCCATGGGACGCTGTGACAAGGTGGCGGCCTTTGGGATGGTGCAGTAGCCTGACGGAGGGGTGCCGTCTTCGACTTGGATTTTCAGGTACGAATGTCTGACGGGCACGACACTGCAGTGGACGCTCCGGTACATTGTGCTAATGGTTTGGCGCATGATATCCGTGCACCTTTGTAGAGGGGCACTAGTCTTTTGGTCCCCTGCGCAACATGTCGCCATGCAAGAGCTGTGAATTTGTCTTCCTGGGGCTCAGGGCCCTGTCAAACCTCTTGTGCGGCGGGTGGGGCCACACAAGCGGCCCTATCGAGTGCCATTTGCCAGATTTGTGTGTTTGCATTATTCATCAGGGACTCCGCCCCGTGGTGGCACCAAACGCGCCTTGTCATGCAGTAGCGGCACGGGGAATGGTGCATCGAGATGCAGTACACAGACCAACAGAAGGCCCGTGTGTTACTGAGAACTGGGCACACAAGACTGCGAGCAAGAGCTGTGGATCAGGGCGGGTGACTGGCAGCAACGCATCGAGACGCAACGTGAGTCGAACCACCTCAGGAGCAGCGCGACCACGTCACGTGCGGATCACGCGTGCCCGCACGTGACG
This sequence comes from Eutreptiella sp. 'Long Island Sound 2002', assembly GCA_964036045.1. NCBI lineage: Eukaryota > Euglenozoa > Euglenophyceae > Eutreptiales > Eutreptiaceae > Eutreptiella > Eutreptiella sp. 'Long Island Sound 2002'. The sequence continues at coordinate 49,253,487 of OZ038389.1, read as the reverse complement.
TGGTCGCAGAAGCGCCTTGAGCGGTGGACCGCGCGTCGGGCGAGACGGCGTTCACTCCGTTCGATCCGGCGTGCACATCGGTCTGACTCTGGCCCTGCTGCCTCGTTGCGCCGCACCGACGGTTCCCGTTCCCGAAGGCTGTCGCACCAGCAACAGACCGGGAACGCTAGAAGGCCCTGGGGCGAGACGCAAGTTCAAGCAGACCGGAGCCCCCAAGCCCGTCAGGGATGCAGTACCATTGCACGGCAGGGGGGGCAGCGTCGGGGGGTTTCAGAGTGGTGCGCATTGTTGCGATGTGGCCCTCAGTTTTGCTCGTTTTGGTCTCTGTTACGCTTTGTTTGTCTGCCGGGCCTGCCTGGCCGAAGGCGCAGGAAACTGTCCTTCAGCGTAGATGAAGCCTGGCAATGGCAGGAAACGTGCAGAGTATGCGGATTTGTGCAATTTCCGCATTTTTCCAGCATCGGCCGACCTCATAATCCCCCAATGCTCCCCGAGTATTGCGTGCACATCATTACGCATTGCATACATGTACACCATACCATAACACGCCATTCCGTGGCATACCGTGGCATACGATACAATTGCACACTGCATAAGGCCCAGAATTGAGTCCACGTTCCGAGGCCGCCGCATCACTGCAGTCCCCCCCCTACGCAGCGGGTCCACATGCCTCTGGGGTGTACACGACGGTCACGGGGTCCCACACAGTCGCCCATGCCAACCACCTCCGCAGGGGCCCTATGCACGTGGGGGAGTTGCTGCGCGTACGGTACGCCCCGCTGTATAGGAGGGCGGCGGTGACCCCCACGGACCCTTGGAAGTGAAATCACGAACTTGTGACTGGGAAGCGTCTCGGGGCAGACCAGACCAATTTGTTGCCGGAACGCAGAGGCTTAAACTGCCCCTCCCTTATAATATCACGCGCATGATATCCTTTTGACGCGTAATATTATTTTGTGCGTGATATCATGTTGACCACCCCCCTGTTTCAGGTCTTTTTCGTCATGTCTGATCCCGCTCAACTTCCCTTTGACGCTGAGGTGATCGAGGCACGGCAGCACGATGAACTTGTTGTTGTACATGTGTTCGAGGTGTTTGTTGTGTACATGTGACTGATGAAGAGGAGTCTGATGCCAACTGTCGATGGCGGCTTTCTTGACATAAAAATAACTTGACTTCGGGCTCGGAGGGTGCCGCCCGCGCACCGCGCACACTGCATCATTGAAGTATCCTGGGGTTTACACCACGCTGCAGAGCATAGCCCCAAGACTTCAACATGGAGCAACATGGTGACTTGCGGCGCACACGCACATCAGGGCTCGCGGCTGCAACCAAACACACATGCCCTAGTGCACTCTGTGCACCGCGCGGGCGGCACCCTCTTGTGATTCACATTACCAACAGTGTTTTGCCTCGTTATTTAGGGCAGGGTCAGGCAGGCCAAATACATGCGTGATACTATTTTAGCAGTCCAGATATTATCATGCATGCGTGATATTATTTCGGTGCATGATAATATGGGGGGATATGGTTACGGACCGCACAGCCAGCCCCCATGCCTCACGGCTGCACAGAGGTACCATTGTTCACGTCCGTCTGTGACGTGATGTCTGCCAGTTGTTCTTGCACAACAAAAGATGTGAGTCAAGCCTGTCAGCGCGGGTTCAGTCCTGATCGTCTGAGCCACGGAAGCGTTGTAGAAAACCACTGATGGAGATTCTTCTCCCAGGGCTGCTCGGCATATCAAAGGCCTTGCCTGGCATGACAGATGCCCTGCGGTTCTGGAGACTGTACGGCATATCAAAGACCTTGCCTGGCATGACAGATGCCCTGCGGTTCTGGGGACTGTACGGCATATCAAAGGCCTTGCCTGGCATGACAGATGCCCTGCGGGCGTGCTCTATGGTCGGAGTTCCCGCCTCGGAGAGGCTCGCTCGTCGCAAGCGGCTGGAATCTGTCCAGTACTCGGCGTTGACCTCCTGCACTTGGAAGCACAGGCGACCCGAGCGGTCTTGCACCAGAAACTGGTTCCACACCGCTTCGCGCTCCTCATCGGTCATCTCGTTCTCGATGCCGCGAACGACGCGTGCACGCTGCAGGAGCCACTCTAGCTCTGCCTGCTCCGAGATGCGGTTGTAGGTGTCGCCCATACGGGCGAGCAGCAGGTTCATCATGATCAACGTGACCATGATCAAATACACAGTGATGATGGAAGGCGCCACCCGGGGCCACACAGTGTAAAGGTCGTGGAAGTGGCCCTCGTCGAAGGAGTCAAGGAACGTCAACACACAGGCCTGCAACCGCATGGCAGAGCAGTCCGCCACCATCTACAACCTCCCATTGTCCTCAACGACCCGCACCCGGCCTCCATGGCCCTCACTAGCCCAGCAATTGACATTGGAGGCCGGCAACATCTGCATGGCCTGCCCCACCACCCAACTGTGTAAACCGACCCCCCACCCGAATAAGGCTACAGCCTGTCGCCCGCCCTTACCCTCCTCACCCTGTTGGCCCTCCGAACTTTGCCTGCTTACCCCCTCCAGTTGCATGGTGTCCCTGCATTTCCCCTCCCCTGGTCTGAACCCAAAACGCTCTGCCCTGTGGTTCCAGTATATATCACCAGCCCAAGGGATCTTCCACATGTGCTGGCTGACGTCCAGCGCACCGCAGTGTGTGGCCAATCATGCTGGTTACAGACCCTGACTGCCTGCAGCCCCTCCATTCTGTCCCCAACTCGGCACCGTACTGTCACGGGGCCTTCCTGTTGCTGATGGCAATGGCAATGGTTGAACCCATGCTAGCTTCGATGCTGCGGACTACGCAGGACCACAATTGAATGCAGAGACCACCGCCCAGAGTGCACGTGCTACAGAGACGGCGATGGGCGTTGTGCACGCACGGACAGGCCCGGCAAAGCGACAACGGACACAGCAGCACAGAGCGTGCACTGCAAATAGGGGCCACGTGCCTCGGTCTCCTGGCGCAAGGTGAATGGACACGGGTATAGGAATATCCCATTGCGGCACTAAGTGCCCTTAGGGCCTGTCGCCTTCTGTCTTTGTGGGTATCCCTGGCGGTTACTCATCCCCAGTAACAGCTGCTGTGAGAGTACACAGCACCTACAGTACCTGCACTGCACAGCTGTTTCACCCGTGCTTCGGCTACGGCAGTGGCGGCCCCCGGATGCCTCTTGGGTCCGAAGAGGCAACCAGCGCAGCCACGCCACGCCACACGGCAACCAGGCAGCACGGGTGGAAAGATTCTATCCATACCCACACCCATTACCCCCCAAATAATCCCCCCAACCCAACATAATGTCCCAAGATATTCCAGGAGGTGATTCCAGACAGCCAAACAATTCCCCCTCCTGGCTGTTGTGGACAATGCCCGGCAAGACAGGCAATCCTGTCGGCTATCAGTATGGTCATCTGCATTCTGGTGAAGTCGTCCAAAGCCGTCTCCGAGGTGCAGAAGGTCATGCTCTGACAATTAGTCATCAAAACACACCACCAGGCACCTCATCATCATTGCGCAACACACCAGGTCGATCAATGTTCATTGCATGTCTGTAGATCACAAGGACAGGCGCTCAAAACGAGCCACAGAATCCCCCCCTCAACAATTCCCTCATTGGGCCAACGCACCAATCTGGATTGGATATTCCCCCGGGGGAACCATCGGGAGCAGGGAGGGGCATAAACGCCTTCCAGGGCATGTGTGGAGCAGTGCAGGGAAATTGGTTGTAATCTGAACTACACAATGCGTGCCTAACACACAATGCGTGCCTAACACATAATGCGTGCCTAACACACAATGCGTGCCTAACACATAATGCGTGCCTAACACACAATGCGTGCCTAACAATGCATGACCCATGTAACGACCCACTGGAAATGCCCAACAACACGTGCCCACTGCACAATGCGGGTGCATCAATACGGCACCTGAAAATTGAACATGAGCGGTCCGGCCCCCACTTTGGCAGACAGAATGTACAAAGCGGAGGCAAATGCGCCAAGGACGGCGGACGCCACGAGGAGAAACGCGGGGATGTCCACCGACAGCATCGCGAAGGCAATGACCACAAAAGGCCCCGTGAGTCGGAAGCCCATGCAAAAGAACGCGAGGTAGAACCAGCAGCTGAACGAGGCCAGCGCCAGCGCCATGATCTCCATCAGTGGGTCCCCGAACACGAGGCGCGCGGCGACGGCGCACAAGACCGACGAGCAATACACGAGGCTGGCGCAGTTCTCCAGCAACAGGGCCCCGCCCACCCCGAAGTAGCCCCGCCAGCCCTCCTGCCGCAGCTCCTTGCTCTCCACCAGCAGCTTGCGCACCGCGTGCACCACCACCACCACCTCACACACGAGCCGCACCAGCCCCCAGGGCCCGTGGGCCTGCAGGCCCACCGGATCGGCCCAGGACATCGATGCCCGCGGGAGCGTGATGCCGACCTGGCGAACAGCGGGCGTGAGCCGGGGCCAGGGCCTTGGCGGGGCAGGGACATGAGGCAGGGGCAGGGGCATGTGCTGGCGAACGAGCGTGGGCAGGGGCAGGGCCTGAGGCATGGGCAGGGGCAGGGGCAGGCTTTTGCAAAGGGAGTGTGAGGGATGGGCAGATGTGTACGTACGCGCGTGAGTACGCGTATTCGTAGGTGGGCGCATTCGCATGCGCGTGTGCCCATGCGCGTATGTGAATACACGATGCATACGCGTATGTAATTACGCGTTTGCATGAATACGCGTATTGATGCGTATGCGCATACGCGTATTCATGCGTGTGCGCAGACGTGTATACTGAAGCCATGTCTATATGGGGAATCTGTATGCACGCATTCGTATACACGTATAGGTACATACACATAGACACTGTGCACAACTTGTAGCTCGCATGGGTTGGAAACTTCCTCCGGATGACCTCACCCAACAGCCACTTCCGGGGACCACAAATCAGCGCGAATCTCAGGCTATTGCACACCTCTTGCACAAGGTGTAGACACTGTGCATGCAAATAGACACTGTGCAACATTTGTGGACACTGTGCACATACACGTTTACCCGAGTATAGTCTGTCGACACTGTGCATAGGTGGTGGACAATACGCACATGTTGTAGACGCAAAGAGACCATATTAAGGATGAGGTGCATAGCGCCCCCCTTAAAAAAAGGCTGCATTAGTCCGTTTACCGAAGTATAGCCTGTAGACACTGTGCATGCATACATACACAAACACTCTGTGTAGACATGGCTTCAGTATAGGCGTATGCGCATAAGCGTGAATGCGTGTGAATACGCGGCGCGTACGCGACGCATACGCGACGCATACACACGGCCGGCGCAAAGGCACGTATTCATGCGTATACGTACAGCCTTCGGGATGGGGCAGGGGCAGGGGCAGCGGCCAGGCGAAAAGCAGGAAGCGACCTGGAAGAGAGCAAGCAGCATCAGATGCCGCAGCAGCCGGTGGAACAGAAAGCGCCGTCCGAACGCGTCCCATTTGCTCTGCAGCAGCTGGCGGACCCGGGCCAAGTTGAGGAGCTCATGGCGGCCGAGGCCCATGATGTACGACATGGCGCTGTCAGGGCCATCATCCAGGCCCACCATGGGGTACAGTGTAAAGGAGGTCTTGCCGTGCTGCCAGATGACCTGTCGAGGGGTGGACCGGAGAGGCAGACAAAGTGGGGTCAGGGGTGGGGCAGGGCAGGGCGGGGGTCAGCCTTGTTTTGTCTCAGTTGACCTGCACCGAACGTCCCCAAGAAGGAAAACCCTCGATCAATCTTGGCGTGAGGGTGTAGGGTGTGGCGGGTGGGGGAGGGGGACTTCCAGGTTTGGGTTTGATCCTGGTATTGGGCTATGGCAGCTTCGATCACCCCTTGTTGTCCCTTGAGAGGGAGTCGCCCCGTCTCTACACAGGGTCTTGGACTTGGGCTTCCTTGTCCCAATTCAAATGAGAAACCTCTGAAACCCTCTGTTTCTTGCTCTGCTTCGGTGCTAATTCTTTTTTTTTTAGGGGGGTGCTGCATCATAACCTCAGGACCCCCTCTTCAGGTTCAGCTCTCGGAGCCCCACTGAATGGGATAGGGGTCCAAACAAGGGCCTCGGAGGATTTGGGTTAATGGACCTCCCCCTGTTTAATTTAGGCATCCATCCCTACCTCTCTGCCCCCTTCGGCTGGCGACTCAGCCCCAGTGGAGTTTGGCAGTGGATCCCAGACATCCCCTCGCTCTTCCCGCTTCCCTTGCTGTATCATGGGTGGTGCTGTCACGGTATAATGTCAATGGCCACAGACCCTCTTGGGGGGGGGGGGCAAACCCAGGCAGAAGGGCGTGGGTTGGGGGGGGGGGGTCCTAACATATGGCTTATGTGAACTTTGCCAGCCCCCCCTCCCCCACGCCGGTGCTGTTGCTCGGGTCGCCCCAGCTAAGCCTCTTTGAATCTGGCACTCCAGGGGCTTTAAAGCATCAGTGGCCCGTCATGATGCTCGGGGCTGATTCGTTGGCAACCCTAATCCTCTTCCCTTCAATGGTCGTGTAAATTCATCCCCAATGGGCCTTGGGGCCCTAGAATGGCCCTACGGGCCCCCCCCCCCAGGGGGCTGCAGGCTGGTGGGGGGCTCGGCGGGGGGGGGGGGGCAAAATTCACACATGCGCAACATGTATACCTCGAAAAGATTGGCACGTTGTGCTGATCACTTTGAACTTTGAACTATATATCATGGGTTCAAAGGGGGGGTGGGCACATAGGGTGCAGCACTTCGCCCCTCCCCAAAGGAAAAGTGCCCTGGCCACACAAGCCACACGTTGGCTCGCGTGGGGGCTGTTGCAGTTGGGGGGAGCAATGCATTCTCCCCTATCCATCGCAAGCAGGCTTCTCTTTTTTTTTCTGGTAGTCCAATTGACAACGATTTTCCTTTTGCAGGGTGCTACCCAAAAATAGGTGGGGGGTGAGAAACCTGCATGCTTCAACTCCAAATGGTACGGCATGGCATGTGGCCAAATGGTGTCATGGCACAAGACGCAGATGCGTCGGAGGATTCATGCGTGGGTTGCTGCCGAGGAGCCAATGTAAAATGGCTACGTAACCCTTGCTACATTGGGGAAACGAGAGCGGGAAGAGTGAAAATGGTTGTCTAAGTGCAAAGCAGGGAGCACTGATGTGGCCGCATAACCCCTGACCCATTGAAACTCCTTTGATTGGCAGCCATGGACAACCATTTCCCCCAAGCGCCTGCGGCCTGCATGGCCAAGTCAAACCCAGGCCCAGCCAAGGCCGGTGGCCTCTATTAACTACGTGTGGCCGCAGGCGAGGGAGGAGGGGGTGGGTTCAGGTCAGAGGACCTGCGGAGGTGGCGTGGCCCCCATGGACCTGGAAACCCAAGTTTTAGCCCCCGCCGCAAAAAAGATTTTTGATTCTCTTGTGATGGGCACCGACTGATTTGATGGCCCATTCGTTGTCGTCAAAAGAAATTGTTCAGAGTTGGGCACTTTTTGGGCGGGAACAAAGGTCCGGTACTGAAAAGCACAGTGCCCCTTGATGGGCTGGGACGTGGCGGCCCCTTTTCACACACACACACACACACACACACACACCCGCCTGCTAAAGGGTCCAAGGGCTGGCCTCTTGATGAAAGATGTAGAATGCGGTGGATGTTGTGACTTCCCGGAGGGGTGGGGCTGCACGCCATGACTTCCTTGCCGTGTCTGGGGGACGGCTATTGCATCGGCTTGCAGACACGTGACGTGGAGCAGGTGGCAATTCAGCGTGTCCCACTCCTGAACACGTGACTATCAAATGTGCTCTGATCACCACACAAAAAGAACAGTACTGCACTCAGCAACAACCCTGCGACCCTTGGAGCCCCTTGTCCCAACGCCCTCAAAATGTTGCCGGGCTCCCAGGGCCCTCTTCACCTTCATTTGCCCACCCGCCCAGCGCACACCCACTGCGCACGCGCGGGCACCGCAGCATCTCCCCCCATGACCGCCTCGGCGGTGTCCAGGAAGCGACACCCGTCAGGGCCGCCTCGGAACCGGCCGTTCGGAATGGCGCATGGCCTGGCGAGGGAAGGCGCCCGAGGCCGTGGGCCCGGTCAGTCCGTGACACGCAGACCCAGCCTCGCCCCCCGCAATCCTTCTGCGTTGGCCAGCGCCCCGGCAGCGGGGGGACGCAGGAGGGCGGGAGGCCCCACGGAGGCGGGTGGCGGACCCAGGGGGTGTTGGTGCACAGTGCGCGCACAGTGCGGCACCTTTCTTACGTTTCTGGAGATCGTACCCAGTGAAGAGGCCCACCGCAAACCGCTCTGGCGAGTGTTCCCAAATGCTTGTGGATGGTCGCCAGAGGCCTCTGAATGATACCTCGTGTATATCGAGACTTTGCACAGGTGCGCGCAACACCCTCCCATAACGCTGCCAAAACGAGGTCACGTAGTTCGGCTGTCGTTCACCTGACACCTGAACTGGAGGGTCCTGCTTCCAATCCCGTGGGGGACTGAAGCAGGAACGCATGGTCTTCGGCGCCAGGGTGTCTGTGACCCTGCGAGCCCGAAGGGACGCTGCGAGGGATAAAGGGTAACTTTACGCTGGAGCTTGGAGATCGCCCAGGCACCTTCCCTTTCCCTTTACCAGAACGCTGTCCACACGACCTGCCCCGCGCGCGTCAACACGTAGTCGAACATCTCCGCACTGCCCTCGGCGGCGGCCAGGGCCAGGGTCTGCTGGCCGGCGTTGTTCGGGAGCATCGAGAGGCACGTGTCGCCCCCCGCCCACTGCGCGTGCATGTGCCGGCGGGCTTTCCACTCGTCGACCAGCAGGTCGTACATATCCGTGTGGTTGTGCAGGACGGCCATGTGCAGCGCGTGGTTGCCCTGCATGCTGTCCTTCCGCGTGGGGTCCGCCTGGGCGTCCAGCAGGATCCGCACCAGGTCGGGCTGGTTGGTGCACACTGCGAAGCTGAGCGGGAACTCGCCGTAGTAGCACGCGCCGCCGGGCCGGAAGAACTGCCCCGTGGCACGGCAGAGCAGCAGCTCGGGGCACGTCTTGAGGAGGAACTTGACCATGTCCACGCTGCTTTTGACGATGGCGATGTGCAGCAGACTCTGCGGTATAATGGGCAGGAGCAGGCCTCGGCTCATTGAGGAGGGAGGGGGGGATGGGCGGCAGGGCTGTCCTCACAGGGGGGGGGGGGGGGCTGGTAACGGCATTCTGTTGGAGTTGACGTCGTTTGTTGCTTTGGCTTCTTTCTTTGACAGAGGCCCTCTGAGCCACCCATTTTTCGGCTGACGGAATATGAAATTTGAACCCAACTGAAGTTGTCCCTCGTGACACCCTCCATCCCACCCCACTCCAACCCACTGCCCGGTGCCCCAACCCCTCCGTTTGGCTCCCGTCTCCCACGGAGCATCCAGCAACGTGCCTCAGCCCCCAAGCAAGGCCCAAGAGGAGTCCACCGGGTTTGAGAAATTGCACACGTTAAGCGTAGAACTGCAGCATCTTCTACAGTTTGCGGAGTTGTACGAAATTCTGCGATCGCGAACCCCCGCCAATTAAAACCAGCTCAAGGGCAAATTTTCACGCCTCTGGACGTTCCTGTACATGCTCAAGGGCCTGAGCCGGACCACTACACAGCGCTGGAATTTTCGCGCGCTTTGCGATAGTCAAGTTCGTCAAAATGCGAGTTGCCCCTTGGAGGATGCAGCTCTTACAGAGCAACAGGGAGTGCGGGCCCTGCACTGCGGTGTTGCATTGCGTCGCAAACTTGCTCCCACCTGCGGCATGTAGACAGAGCGACCACTGCAGACCAGGCATAGCACACCGACTCCTACAAAAACGCTCCAAAGATCATTGTGAAATCAAAGTCCCTCCCCCCGCCCATCCACTTCTTTACGACCAATCGTGATCCCCAATGCAAAACCCATTTCCTACAACACTTGCAACACAAGACCAACCGCTCGTGTTGAGCAAATAAACCCCCTCCTGAAACGCGACCGTGATCGGCACGGAACAGAAATCTGCAAAAAACTGTTTTTGGGCTGGCAAGTCGCAAACGAAACCTTCCCCCTCCATGGCCTATACGCACTTATGCTCAGATGTTGCCAACTCGAAGGTGACACACTCACTAAGAATGTGGCGTAGCGAGCCTTGATCTCCAGAGAAACCTCGCCATTTCCTACCCACGGGCGACCATCAAGTGGTTTGGCTAATTGGTCAGTGTGCTTGCTGCGTGTCCCGGACTTCTGGGTTCGATTCCCTTCAGGGTGACAACAATGAACCAATTGCAATGCCAAGCCGGTACAGGCCCAGGCACACTACCACTAACACAACCACTACCACCACCACCACGGGTACGCGAGACCAAGGATCTCCACAGCGGGCACCGACCGAAGCGGCCGCCGGCAGGGGACTTTCCATCAGGAGGGGCGAGGTTGGCGCCGCTGGCGTCCTACCACGACAAGGAGCCACAGCCGGTACCGTGGGCATCACGGGGCCGGCGGCACCAAAGAGTTAAGGGAGCGCAGCAAGGGACGCAAAGCGCCGCACAGAGCCCGATCTCGGCTCAGCAGAAGCGGTACGTTTCGACGATTTTTGTACCGGGGGCAGATGTTGCCCAGACTCTCCCCCAACGTACGCAGCCGTTTCCAGGTTCCCTTTCCAGTACAACTTCAAGGCTACCACAGCCACAGCGACTGCCGGCCAACCGTGACCAACAGGGCACTGCCATCGTCGACGGCGGAGCACAGACGGCACAGAATCCAGAAGGGGCACAGTCACACAGGGCACTAGCGTCAGCCAGGGACAAGCAGCAAAAGTCAGTGGATGTGCCCTTGTGTCAGTGCCTGCTGCTGGGTGGTGGTGGGGGCAACAGAGAGAGGTCAAGACTGACAGAATCACACGCCAAGGGTCCAGAGAGGCACCCGAGACAGTACAAGAAATAAGCAACAAGTGGATGGCGCACACACGGGTGACGGAACCAACACCATGTTCGGGGCCAATCGGGCTTCGACTCCACTACTCCACCGCCACTACCACCACAGCCACTGCCACCTGCCTATCCGCCAACGGGTGTAACCTCCTGCAAGTGGCAGCAACCAACTGCAGCATCCGGAAACTCTCGCTTTGCACTCGACAATGACAATGCAACTACTCAGAACAGAGGGCACCGGCAGTGTGGCGAGGAGCAGCGGCAGGCCAGAGGGCACAGGCAGGGGCAGGGGCATGAGCCGGGGTAGGGCCAGGGACAGGGGCATGGGCACGAGGCCGGATTCGTGGTCTCCACCTCCCCATCGTACTGGTCCCCCGTGTACTGGGCCTTGCAGAGCTCCGGGTACTCCGTGATGATCTCCTTGACCACGGCGTGGCTGGCCCGGCTGCTGTTCAGGAGCAGCAGGTGCAGGGGGGTGGCCCCCGTCGGGTCCCGCTCCTTAAGCACCGCAGGGTCCCGGTGGGCCATCTTCTGAAACCCCTCGAGATCGCCGTCCAGGATCAGGTTGAACCACGTCTCCTCCTTCAGGGACCGCATGCTGTGCTTCTCGAGGCCGGCCGTGAGCTTGCCCACGGCCCCGATGGCCGTGACCAGCCGCGAGAACGACGACGTCGGGGAGTACGACAGGAGGCTGTGCATCGAGCCCCCGGACTTGGGGGACAGCACTTCGGCCTCGTCCGCGCGCCCTTCGTCTTTGTCAAACCGGAAGGACAGGACCTTCCCCTGGACTGCGCCCCATTTGGACGACGACATGCCGCTGTCGGGGGCGGTATCCACTGACTCCGAGTCGGACGAGCTGGTGAGGGTGGGGGTGCCCAGGTCTGCGGCCTCGGCGCTTTCGAGGCTCGCGGCCATCCGAGCGGAGGGCGTGTCCGGGGGTCCCTCGGGGCTGTGCGCGGGGCCCCCGGCCCCTTCGGCGGACGGAGGGTCGGGCGGCGGGAGTCCCACGGGGCCGGGCCTGCGGGACTTCAGAAGGGGCAGTGCGGGGGCGGAGCCGGACGCCTCCGGAGACGAGGGCTCGGAGACATCCGCACGGGCGGAGTCCGAGGGTGGCTGAGTCTCTGGGGTGGCGGGTCGTGCAGCGGCCTGTGCCTGGGAGGCCTCCGGAGGAGACTGTGGGGCCTCTGAAAGGACGGGCCGGGGGGGCGCTGGAGGGTCCGGCTCCTCTGAAAGGACGGGCCGGGGGGGCGCTGGAGGGTCCGGCTCCGAGACGTCTGCAGGGCCGGACGGTGGGGCAGTCGGTGGGGGCCGGTCGGGGGCAGTCTGCAAGGCCTCCGAAGGGGCGAGCGGCAGGGCCTCTACGGGGGCCAGAGGTGGGGACCCCAGGGGGTCCGGCCGCAGCCGGTTCCTCTTTGGGGTGGGCGACTGGGACCTGTGGCTGTGCTGCGGGCTGTAGTCCGACGCGGGATCGCAGGTCGACCACAGGGAGTCGGACCGCGAAGGCGGCATCGAGCGCGGCTCTGCGTCGGGCGCGGTTCCCAGGAAGAGGCTGCTCGGGAAGCACCCGGTCCCCCCGCCGTCGTTCCCGAGGAAGGAGCGCACGTGCCGCAGAGTGCCCTCGAGCTGCGAAATGAGGCTGTGCAAAACGGAGGTCTCCGGGTTTGAGGAGCCGTCGCGGGGGCCGCACAGGGGGCACTTCCGCGGGATCCTGCGACATTCACGTGGTCGGGGTTTGAGGAGGCTCGCAGGGCCAGCGCATCCCCCGCCCTTGCCCCTGCCCCACAGGCACGAAAATCGGCCGCTCTTTTGTGATAGGACCCACTGCAGCCTCCGCAAACGTTTCGGTTAGGGCCTGGGGAGGCTGCGGTGGCAGACCAACCGGAGGCATTCCCAAGAGCCTGCCCCCTAAAGGCACACGCACACAAAGGGCAGAGACAGGGGTTTCGGAGACCCCCGGTCCATTGAGGGTGAAGTCAAAGATGGTGCAGGATCGCATGACTTTGGAGACTTCGACTGCCGCAGCCGCTTCATTACGACCACGACCGCACGGTCGGTCTTCACAAAGAGGCCGGGTTCGCATCCCCAAGGCCGGTCCAAACTCAACGGCCCGTGCGCTCGCCTCAGCAGTGGCCGCAGCTTTCAAGACCTTCAGTCTTGTGCAGCAGCACCACCACCGATCCGTCCTGGGGGGCCTGTACCAGAAAGACTGGTCGAGGATGGCTTAGTACAGCTGGTGTCTCGGGCCATGCCTCTACTCGGGTATGAGCTCTGTCACCTCCACCAGCACCGGCGAGGCCTGCCTTGTGGGCCCACCCAGTAGGCAACCCTACAGTGGCCAGGGTTTTTCTCAACCACTGGCGGGGGGGAGATGGATTGCAATTTCATTGACCCACCCAAATTTTTGGACCATTCAGGGAGCCAGAAATGTCCCAACCCCCCGGCGGGGCGGGGGGGGGGGGGCTATTGGAACCCACCCACCCACCCACCATGCCACCCACTAACCCTAAAGCAGAAAAGGCCAAAATCTTTTCTTCGGACCCGACCCACCCACCACCAAAATGTCCTATCCCAAACGGGGAGGATACCCCTCCCCCCTAACCACTCAAAATGGACAATGTGGCGATAACCACTCCTCATTCAAAAGTACCACTCACAAAGGAACAATGTCCCATGTTCCATGATAATTACCGAAATTGCGCGCCGCAGGATTAGCACTCCTAGAGCGGGAGTTGGAAGGCGACTTTCATTCTGGAGGTTCCAGCGACAGTGAGTGCTCAGCGTTTGGTGTGTTAAGTTGAACAGCTTGTGAGCAGGTCAGGATGTCGGCAGAGGGACAGTGGAAGTGTGAGCCCAGCTTCAGATTGATGTGTGCACTGCTGCCGGATCGGGACAATACATCACTGAACGGCATGGAAAAGGATATGGTGGGTCTCTGTTGCATGTGCAGCACACACTGCCCTTGCAGGGGATGACAGTGCAAGCGACCAGCAGCTTTCGGGGGGGATGACCTGGATGACGGGACGGTCCATTGAGATCTGTCCCCTGGAGGTGCTGGTACTCCGCAAGCAATTGGGCGGCAGCTGCAGCGCCTCCAACTTTCCTCAGAGAATGTTCGATTTCATCCCTTCGCCTCTGCTCCGCAGTCATGCGGGATCCACAGACGCGAGAAGGACAAGAAAACATGATGCAGGACGCACGAAGAGAGGGGCCTGTGGGAGCGACAGCACAGTAGATGCTCGGTGACCCGCTGCCCACTGTCCACCCAGTCAATGACATGATGCCAGTGCGATATACCTCTAACAGAGTCAGGCAGTTCTATTATAACGTTCAGGAATGGCAGACTCCTGCTTGATGCCCTGACGCCCAAACGATGACTCCTCCTCTGGTTCGCGCTACGGAGTGCATATTTGCTCACAAGTGGCAGAAGGCTGTCTGTGCCCGGTCTCTTTTCTCTGTGGTTGCTAGCTTCTTTTTCAGTACTGATTGCAAGCTTCGAAGGTTCAATTTTGCAGTGCTAAAGGCTTTTTTTTGTTGATCCTGGTGGTTGTGTGTGTCATTTCGAAGGGATGCAGGTTGTGGTGTGCCAGCTGCCCTACTAGGCCAGAACCCACAATCATTCCCCCCGAAAACAAAATGTAACCCCCCCAAAACAAAATGTAACCCCCCCAAACGGCCCCCACAGCTAGAGTGGACAGTCACACAGCAGGGGTGCTGTGTGATTCAGGGATGCATTGCCTGCAGCTAGAGTGGACAGTCACACAGCAGGGGTGCTGTGTGATTCAGGGATGCATTGGAAGGGCAGGGCCCCGGAGGAGGTTCCAAACGCGCTTAGGCAGGCGGTTAGAGGAGGTTGGGGGGCGGTTACTGTCGGTTACAAAAGCTATGAAGATGGCACTTGGCGTTAGGGGAACAGTGGCTGGGCATAGGCTGGGCGCCCTGGACGTGGGGGCCATGAGCAACGGATACTGGGCTCACACACGCCGCCGTGACACAGGCATATGGTCATAGCCACAACTCACAGTACATTGTTTTGCCTTGCTGCACTGCAGCGCAAACCAAACCAGTGCCGAATGTTGCCCTGAGGTCGCCGCACAAGGCGGCTATCGAATGTTCCATAGGCCGTCTGGGTAAGCTCTTCCCCCTCCCATATGCGCCGGTTACCCATGAACCTTGCACTCCAAGGTACATTCCCCACCGTTAACAACTAAAGGCGAAAGCGACGGCTCCGTGGCAGGCTGACCAGGGTTGGAAGCCGTAATCCGTTGAGTGTGCGTGCTATGCGTGCCCGGTATGCTACCTTGCCGTCACTGCAATAACCGTTTTCCGAGCCACCTGCCCCCAAAATTCTTTTTACCCCTTGGTGTTCTCGAACCACCAACCAGCATGTATCACTTGCCGAAAACCGAAGGTAGGGCCGCTCCCATCACCTCCGTGGGACCTGGCTTCCAACCCGGAGAACATTGTGTCGCGTGTGCCTAGTGCGTTTCAGGTATGCTCCTTCCCTTGGCAGAACATGAGTAACACCGAGGGGGCACGTCACACACTTGCTCTCTTATGGATAGTGCCCAAGAGAAGCGCAGACAGTGACCACACAACAACCAAGGAGGAAGCCAAGAAATGTAGTGAGTTGTGGCACCCAGCCTCAAGGGCAAAGCCACCACTCTGCCCTTTCACGGACAATAGTAAACTACGCCAAAACAAAAACTTACCTTACTCCACTGGATGGGAACAGGAAGCGCACGAAGGGAGGGAGATTTCCATGGTCCATGACACTAAACCGACCCACTACGAGCCTCCCGGGTTCACACCAACTCCCAGGAGTCCCCAGGCCAAGTGCATGCCCACTATGGTACTATGGCGATATGGCAATTTATCTACTGCTCCCAATCAACGTTGAAGGCGCCAGCAAACGGGACTTTCAGAGCGTCCGGACCATCCCTGGGGTTCGAACCCCCGACAAGAGGAATCTACGCCCTATGCATTACCGCTGCACTATCATCGGCAACACCGGGTACACTCAAAACCGACACACAAAGGAAGACCAGGCAAGTTCAGATAAAAGGTAGGAGTCGCTCCACTTCTTGTTGTGTATTGAGCTCCTCGTGCTCGCAGTGTTCCGATGGGAATGGCAAAAGTTGTGTTGGGCTAGATTGCCCACCGGTAGCTGGCCTCTCGCGTGGTTCCGAAAGCAAAAAAATCGAATGCAGGCTTCCCCCCCCCCCCCCCACCCTCGCATGCGAGCCATATATCATGCTTTTAATCTGTCTCATCAGCCCCGGGGTCCCACTGATCCACATGTAGCCAGCTGTCCGTGCGGAGACGGTAATGCACACTATCGGGCCGGCACGATGTGCCACATCGCGATGGCCGTCATGTTACATCCGCCACTACCGCACGCACACGTCTGGACGAGGCCGCGTCCATCACGTCATCCCATCCCCGCCAACATGCATAACACCCAGCATGACGCACGGTAGGCGTACTGCCCATGCGCACGCACCGCGCCCTTGGTGCTGACACCCGTTACTATCTCCCGTGCCCCCCCGCGCCAGCCTCACATGCACTCTGACTTCCCACCCATAGGGGTGGTTCTAAGTCCGCTGCTTCTTGATCCACTAGACCTCCCCTGGCCTTGCTGTTGGCTACCCTACAGTGGCAACCATACATGGATTGCCTACTTGGTGCAGCTTTCAGTGAGGAGAAGCTAGAGGCAACACTGAGCGATTGCAACATGCCAAAGAGGATGATCCCACAATTAATACTGTGAAAGATGACCAAAAACACTACCGTTATCTAAACTGAAACCTAACCTGACCCGGGATATTGTTGACCCCCATTTGCCGCGTTCCTTTCCTGGCCGGATATTCATCCGGGAAAAAAGGATACTTGCGGCCATTGAAAACTTGACACTACCCGTTATGCCACCACGCCCAGGTGCCACTAGCACCAAGGGTGTACTTGCAACTGAGCGGCCACAGGATTTTACCTTCCCTGCACGTCTTGTGTTGGTTGGTTGGAAGCTTGGGTTACATGCCTTCTGCTACTGCTAGAAAGCTTCTGGGTGTGAAAATGGTCCGGAACCTGCTATCCCCAATTGTAGTAAGGGATGGTACCCCAGTAGGGGATGTTGTAAATGAGAGCCAAACGGTGTTTGGCCAAGTATTGGCAGACGAAGCTAATTGTGCTACCCATTCTGTGACACAACTCCTCATCCGCCTGGGTGCAAAAATTGCACAGGTTCAGAGGCCTCCAGTAGATGGCGCTGTGAGGCCATGTCCTAAGGCCAAACCCAAACCCAAGCCTAAACCACAAGCTGCTGGTGTACCGTTGCCTGGGAATCCCCCGGCTGCTATGCCTTCAGACCCAGGCCTGCAGCAAATCCTGTACCATAAGTACCCATTGTTCATGCCTCCGCATTACCAGCAAAGAGACCTGCCTCCAACATCGCAGATTTTCTGGAGATGAGGGGGAAAAGAATGCGTAGGTAATTAATGGTTGTGGCGCCGTGGAACAAAACAAAGCCGCCTTAGGCATTGTTGACCCTCAGGGTTTCCATCCCGGCGCCAACCCTAGTTTGTTTTCTGAGGGTAGCAATACCTCAATCACCAGACACCAGACAAGACAAGGCAAGACAAGTCACACCTGCAGGGCCAATGCAGGGCGCTAAGAGGCAATCTTAGATTCACGGCGCTGGCGCCACAAAAAAAAAGCGCGTTTCACTGAAACAAAACAGAGTCGCCTTAGGCATTGTTGACCCTCAGGGTTTACATCCCGGCGCCAACCCTGGTTTGTTTCAGAAGGCTAAAAACTGCCAAAAGAAAAGGACACCACTAAAACCAACTATACCTGATAGTACCAATAAACCAATAGACCCCGTCGAAGTAATATACCCTATTTCCCAAGTCTCCCGGCTCCTAGTCAGTGCACCTGATGGGTGGTGCGATGAGTTTTAGGTTGTTGTGTTCTGTATGGGCCGCACGGCACCACAGCGCCCCGCTCACCCTACCGCCACGAGAGACGGAGTAGGGGTGGATCCCCTTCGGAATCGGCCAAAGGCCCTTGCCTGGGGTCTCGGGGTTGTGCTTTCGCGGCCACCTACAGAGAGAGCCCACGCTCAACCCCCGCAAGCGTTGTGGCCGGACCATGATTGCGGAGCCACACGGGGACCACAAGGCCCACGGGGGCTGTTGCCTAAGTGGGTGGGGGGGTGTGGAGCCGACCGTCCTTGGTTTGGGGATGGGGGCTGTTTTTCCCTCCCAGCACAAACCCTTGCCCGGCAGGTTTCTACTTTTTACCATTCCAGCAACTCGCTAGCACCACGTGGTACCGGCAAGTTGCATCCATCCAAACAGACATCCAAACGGAGCCCGCCTAATTAAGCCCAAAGGTAACACGGTCCCAAAGGTCTAACTAGGTCCCAATGGTACTAATGGTCACGTGACCATTTCAATACAGGGCCGGCGCAAAGGGGTTTTTCGTTAATCCCCTAAACGTAATGCGGACCGTTCTCAGGAGCATCCGCATGCCCCACCTCCCCCAAGATCCCCACCTCCATCCTTTTCCCAACCCTGTTCTAACCCTTACCCAGTGGAGTGTGCAGGTCCCGTGCCCCCGTGCCTACTCCTACTGCATCTCTGCCCTGTCCCTCACCCTACTAAACACCCTGCATTGCACCTAGCCTGCCTGAGGCAGGCATTTCACTCATTGCTCTCCCATGGATCTCCCATCGTTTGTTGTCTTGTCATTCTCCCTTCGTCCATTGCCTGCAGAGAGGGAGGACAGAAGGGAAAGGGGGGTGTAGTCTCTATTCCTATTGGGGGGGCGGGGGTTGAGTTCCTGTACTACCTAACTCCTTCTCCCCCCAATACCCCGCCAATTTATGGCGCCAGCGCCATAAACGCTTACGGTGTTGGCGCCGTTTACGGCAAAAAAATTTTAAATTGCCTACCACCCCCGTTTTGGCATTACCAAAACTTAAATGTAGCTGCCCCAATGTTTACGGCACTTTTCGCACCCGCGTGCTCCACCTTTACGGCTCTTGCCGTGCACAGTGCACCCCAAGCCCTGGGGAAGGTGCTATCTGGATGGGGCAGCCCTACCACCGCCAAATGGACGAAATAGGGGTTGCCAGTCATGGTCTGCCAGAGAGCCTGATTTCCACACGGCGGGTGGGGGTCTCATGCACACTCAGTTTGGTCTCCCGTGGCTACAAGTGGCCAGGAGCCCGGTGTCTTAGCGCACTGAACTGTGGCTATGCATGAGTGGGATGGACTTGCAGGTTGTGTTCCACTGCTGATGTACTGAATTTCTCCACTAACATTCGAACAGCATTCGGTTTGCATTCGGTGGTACATTCCGTATGCATTCGGTACACACCGCCTGTTTTATGCTGTCATCACTACTCATTACTGCAGCTTGCAGACCATCACTGCGATGCACCAGAAAGACACCACAAAAGGTTGCAGTTCACCCACATGCCATCTACTCAATCCCCGCAAAGCGCCACACAACACAATAACACGATATTAATCATCAAAGTATTCGAATTCCAGAAGTTCACAGTTCCACAGCAGCTCGGGCACATGCGACAGCCAGCCCAGCACACGGCACACATCTACCGCGCAGAAGTCCCATCATCCAATCTGCAGCACTAGCTGTCAATGGGTGACCCTCCCACAAGCTAGGCACACGCTAGGCTGCAGCGCTTTTGGGATTCCATCCTGCCTTAAAGAGCTCCAGCATGGAGCAGGGCATGCAATGCTCCTTGGCAGATGCGAGAAAGGGCGGTGCCCAAGCACACGCAGAGTGCAACGTCTTGTGTTCTGTTGGGGCCTCTGGGTCTGTTGCACTGTGGATCGCCCAATATCCTGTTGCTGCTCAGCCTGGCTGGCCTTTGACAGGGGTGTGGACCTGATTTCACTGAGGGTTGTTATGACACCAAACCTTGCCAAGTGCCCAATGCAGAACGTGACCGAAGGGTGCTGCAGTAGCCTGGCCCTAACCTGGCAGGTCCACCTACAATTAATGTTCATATCTTTTTTTGTCCAGTGTACAAGTTCCGAAGCAAGCACCCATATCAGTACAACAGTGTGGCTTAGGACCTGACACCTGTTGGAGTTCAAAGCATGCATCAGAACGGTCCAGTCGTCTCATACTGAGGCCATGAGTCACTCTCTCTGGGTACGCGACAGAGGTTTGCTTGCTGCCTCGGCACAGCCAATACTATGGCTTTACCGCACGGCTGGGAGCACCCCAGATTCACAGCCATGTGGTCCCAACGCTTCACATGCTGCGCCTCCTGCTCCCCAGCCAGCGCCGTATTCGGTCGCTTGTTCATAGGCCAGCGGGAGTCATCGCCATAGGCTTGCCCAGCAGATGCAACCAAACTTTTGTTGTCTGCCCCAAGCCCTGTGAGCAAGCCTTGCAACATTTTTGGATGCTTGAAACCCGCAGGCGTTCAGAACATGGGCAAGGCTGTTGCAATGTATGGCAACATCAAGGGTATGTAAGTTGAGGCTGCATCAATGCTGTGTAAACCCATGTCAAGAGTTTTCCTTATGTGTAGTCAACACAACCTTGTGTTGCCCGTCACAGGCCCAGGCATTGATCACATCCCGATCGGATATGCTCCCATGTGCACAGGTCGTGCGTTATGGGTCTACGTTAGCAAACCAGCACTCATCCGTAAAACGCGATCTGAGGGTGCCGCAGTCATGTGGCGGATTCGCCGACATTAACGTTGATGGATGGAATCCGTCGGTCCGTGCGCACAGACCAATGCCGAAATTCACGATGTGCGAACGGAGGTCAACGAAGATGGACCGGTCAATATTCCCGATATCATACACCTGTTCGAGTCTTGTGGAAAGAACTGTACTGTGGACAGACAACATTTGGCCATGCTCAACATGGGGCGTCCAGTTGCGCTTGATGCTGCAGGTGTCGACAGCGTCCAGGTCTTCATGGTGGTGAACACCGGATCAGGAAGGGCCGTAGCCGTAATTGTTGGCACCACTGCCAGGCGTTCACCATCACGGGCGTCCAAGCCCCAGCATCGGGAGAGCAATTTAGCGGCCTCAATGCATTTACAACACCGGAGACCACAACACAATGACCCTCAATAGGGCGATTGCAGCGGGAAGCGCAGGGCAAAGTGTAAAGAAAATAATTGCGGTTGCAGTCACTGCAGAAGCAGCAGCGAGCGTCTCAGGTGCTGCTGCTGGTCCCCCTCCCGCGGCTGCCAGTACTGCGCCTCTTGGTGCTTCCGCTTGGGCGATCAGTGCTGCCAGCGCTGCGGCGCCTGCCCCGGAAACTGCTGCCAGATGGGCCCACACGGCTGCCCAAATGGCGGCCGCCGGCGCCGCTTGAAGAGGCATTGGGACCAAATGAAGTGGGCCCTGCAGGCTCCCTGGGAAAAAATAAAAATGTTGGCTCCTCCACACAAACAGGTGCGCGCGCAAGCAGAACTGCAAGAAACGCAAACAAAAGCACAAAAAAGCAATTGAGGGGAACTCCTCAGGAGCTGCAGAGCAGCCCTGGACGTCTGTCGTTCCGTGGTGGAGTTGAAAGGTGTGTATCTTATCCGACCAAGTGCTCGTAAGTCCACAGACAGGCTGGCAGACTGACAAACCGACAGGCGTGCACTCCCACCCAGTACCCACAGATCGTAAATCATCCACAGCACAGCCCAGGTTTTGCCTACACTGTTGGGTGCCACCCCCAAAACCACACAAAAAGATTTCACGAGATTGTCAGGATTAGCAGTAAGGGGATGGCCTCAGACCAGGGGGCTTGGAAGATCCCTCGTGGGAAATGGTGTGGGATAAAGATATCAGCATACGCTCCCTTTGTTTTGTTCACGCCAATGTATTAGGCGCTTGACTGCCGAGAGTCATGCGAACAGCAGGCGATGGAATATTGCGTAGATAGCGTACACAGAATTCTCCATAACGGTGACGCATCGTGTAAATGGCATACTGATTTATGCATAGCATGCATCGCTTGCAGTGCCCGCATGTGTTTGTAGTCACTATCCAACGCTAACTGCACCCAACTTAGGGAGGACAGAAATCGACTTGCACATATTTGGACCTGGGGGGGTGGCTATAGTCACACTACCAGGAAAAATGCTAGAGAGGTGCTGGTTTTTATTGGACTAGCTCAAAATGTTCAACTTGAGCATTTGAGAGTAGTTCTTGGAGTTGGGCATCCCGACCAAACCCAATTAGGTTGCAGGAAGGGAGACCTGGAACTGAACCTGACCCAGCATCCATGCCAAGAAACACTTGATGGTGGGTGGCACCAATTCAAGGCAACATTCAGTACGGGTGTAGCTAGCTGAGACCTGCAATAGAACATTTTGAATGAACTTAAGCGATTCAGTGACTGGTTCATGCCCCAACACCAGCGGTTGGTCATCCCACTGCCCTTGACAACGATCGGTCCTGCACAGAAAACTGTCTGTTTCATCTTCCTATAATAGGTTGCCCATGGCGTGGCGGTCGGTCACCCAGAGCGTCTTAGGATAATGCGTATGAGCTATGGGTTATTGCCTTTGTACCGTGGTTTCTAGGGATTCAGCGTATTGTATGTGTGCCAGAGACAGAACAACATGTCAGACCTGGTTGGCCCAATTTTCCAGAGTCTATATGGGGCCATGAAGCATTCACCAAATCACTCCATTTCATCCAGAATGTTCCAGTGGTGGTCTCACCTAACTCTTGCTGCCTGTATTGTATTATCTACCTCTTCATCAGCTCCACGCGAGTGTAGAGATGTTCTTGCTTACCGAGCTCGGCTTGTCTATCGGCTTATCTATCAATCCCCTCATTGCCAACAATAACGACATGTGACAGCACCTAGACCAACCTTAAAGACATTTCATGCTTACACGTCTGTTTTGATCTTCTCACCCACAAAACTGCATGTGCCACAGGCCACTAGCGTAGCGCCAACCTTTCCTGTCCCAAACCAGACTTCTGCATCCATTACAATCACAGTCCCCGACCCTCTCTATCGCCTACAATCCGTAGGTATGCACAGTCGCCAAAGGAACAAAGGATGTGTGTAGGTATTCAGCCATTGAAAAGCTGGTGTGTCGATTGACTGCTGGGCATGGGCAGTGCTGGGCATGGGGGGTGCTTAGGCTCAGTGCTGACCCCAACAACCCCGTAAACAATTTGGGCCCGATGGCAGGGGCGGGGGGGGGGACTGGGATGGGGTCCCAAGTACCCAAAAATATATACGTCAAAATGATCCCCTTTTGAACACAGATGTGCGGGGTTTTGAAAAAAATTCCCCCATGGGGGGTGCGGTCCTGGCAGCCAGGTTTGGAGGGCTTGGGGGGGGGGGGGGGATGGGGCAGGTCAGGGGTCAAAAATTTTTTTGATGTTCTGCATACATAAAATTCTGAGCATTTTGAAGGTACACACACGGGGTGAAAACGAAATTTTACACCCCACCGTTTACGAAAAAAAAATCCGGTGCCTTTGACGCCAAGTTGGGGCCAAATGTGGTGCGGACCTCCTCAACGTCTTGGACCTCCTGGGGTGGGGTATGGGGGGTGCAACCATCGTTAAACCACATCAGTACGATTGTCTTTCCAAACATGCTATGTACACTCGGGACGAAATACGACGAATCCATCGATTACTATCTAGCCACTGAAGCACAAAGACAGCGACTTGTGAGTTGGTGGCTGCGGTATGTATACAATACTCATATACTGGGGTGCAAAAGCGGCACTCCTTCGGCCATCCCCCAAATGGTGTGACAACACCTACCTATCTTATATCCTACAAAATGTGAAGAGGCAGTGCCTCTAAGTAGCCCTATGAAAAGGGAACACTGGACCAAAACAGCCAAAGTTAAATTTCTGAATGAGCCACGCATCGGAGTCAACAAAGGGATATAACTCCGTAGAGGACCCGTCACTACGGGTCCTCTACCTCATAGTCCGAGGCCCCGGCTTGTCGTTCATCCAAGGGGCTCGGGTCCAAGTCCTGGAGCAGGCATAGCGCATCTTGTGAACCCAAAGGAGAGGAAAAATTGAACTCCGGGTGTAGTTGATGAAGGCATTGTGGGCTGAGGAGACACTGCACAGATGGTGCATCGAGTTTGGGCTTTTTGACAGAAGGTGGGTCGGTCATCGTCCAACCTCCAACCAAGATCCCATGTGATCCTTTTTTGTGTGTGTGTGTTCGGCTTTCGAAGTGTGCGACGTCCACCAAACGGCTAAAAGTGCCATGAAAGTGCTCAGGTTAGATCCTTGGTCAAGTGTCTCTGAGATTTGACAATGCCAAGCCTCCACAAGGTGAGTGTGTTAGTGAAGTCCGTGCATTTCACATCCGCTTAGTAGAGGACACCATCTAGTACAGCATTCGCTATCACGCCAAAAAGCATGATGTGGTAAGAGTCAAGTGTCCGTGCACAGTCGGTATCCAGTGGACCACCAATTCATCCGAGTAAAAGTCTGGTATACAGCCCAAGGGGGCGGAAACATAGTACACTGCTTGGTCGATCACAAAGTAAGAGGCATTCAGGAACCTTCTTGTAATCTTAACTTGAGACCTGCTGTCTATCGTGCCATACTTGATCAATGAAATCGCTGGCACCCGTGTATGCAAGCCGCATTCTACCACTCCTACCGTGTTGGGGCTGCAAAGCATAGCACTCCTGCGGCCTAACCCTCGACGGTGACAGATTATACTTTTCACAAACATACATAAACAGTGTAATTGGAAAACATGCAGTGGGTGATTCTGTGGGGTGTAGACGTGCCATGAAATATTGGAAAATCAAGATTGCGGCTAGCACAGCGGTTGTGCTGCCGGCGCCAAAGGGAATTGGCGCTGGTTCGAGCCCCCCTGGCCGCACAGCCGGCAGGAGAAGAGTGCGAAGAGGAGATGCGCCTCCCCGCCACCGACACACGCCGGTGGCGCAGCGCATAGCTTCAGGCGGCGGTGGGTTTGGGCTATCTAAATATTGTATAATGACTATTGATTAAGGATCAATAGAATCGAGCACCCCGGAAATAGGATGTCGGACCAGGCCAAGGGCCTGGTGCCAGCCAAATGGCACTCGAATAATGGTGTACCGGGCAGAACTTGCAGCAACGCGAATAGAATTCATCAGCTGGGTGGTAGGTGAACCGACCCATAACAATTCTTCAAATCCAATTTACACGCCCATGCTTGCCCAAAAAACCGACGCAAAGTTGCGGCAAGGCCCTCAAGTGTAGGGAGACGGAAGGGGCGGGCCTTATAAGCACACTGATAATTAAACTGGATCATAGAGGGCGGCTTTTTCCTCCAATTTATCTTTAACAAACACCTAGGCGTTCGATGGATCCTCTGTGGGGGCCATAAGACCTTCTTTATACAACGCTTCGAGCATAGTTGCAGTTTTCGGGCAGTTGGATAGAGGTTCATGGACACCGGCCCACTCAAAGTGAGGGTCAGCCCAGTCCCTCCACAACTCTGAAGGTACGTGTACCGACCCCGCAAGCCCTGTGCCTTTCCCTACTATCTCCAAGGAAACATCATCACGCGAACCGAGGTGCGGAGAGCTGGCCAAATCACGAGGTCCGGAAACCGCTAAGTGGTGCAGGACAGATTCGGGTAAGCTGATATCTCGATCTACAATGCCAGCATGGGTATCTGGCCTATCATACACCCACTTGATGGTTTCAGTCCACCACATATGCAACAGGTGGAAAACAAGTGAATGTGGAACTCTCCAAAGAGCAGAGAAACGAAATGCGGCGTCAGTAATGTGGTCAGCCCAATCGTCGCCGCAGATCTCGCACCGCTCCGGCCGGGTGGGCACCCGAAGGCCCCCTCGAACGCTGGGCAACACGGGCTCGGGTACTTGCAAAGTGCTGTGAGCTGGTGGTTGTACGTGAGACGGCTTCGGTCGGCTTGGTCTGACATGTGGGCAAACATCGTTGGGGTTGCCCAAACACGGGACGGGGAAGGGTGTTGGTACATGCGGTCTGCCCATGCCGCCATAGCCCAGTGGATGGGCTGGGCTGTCGGTGGCACGATCCCCACCTTTTCACACATCCGGACTCCACTAATGAGGCCCTGTAGGGTGACAGACCGCCTGCCAGCCACTGCCCGCAAGCGAATGTGTTGCGCAAGAGCGGCTGGCCGGGAGAGGTCCGGATACATGGTGGTTGTCTTGGACAGGGCACAAAGCATGCTTTTCCCGGTGTTGACTGAGCCCAGGGCCCACTTTGCCAAGGCCAGTGCCTGATCATCGACGACTAGGTCAGCGGCACGGGCGTCGAAGATGATGGAGCCAAGGAACCGAAGTTGGTCAGCGGTGTCTCGTTCACCTGGGGCTTGTGTCCCAACAGCACTGGGGTCGGGCCCCCGGTCACGGTCGCTACCGGCATTGCTGGCCCGCAGCTGGGGCACCAGAAGGTGGCGGGGGCTGAGGACCATTTGATGAGGAAGGGCCATGAGGCAACGGATAGTGGGCTCGCATACGCCCCCGTGTCACAGGCGCATGGTCATAACCACATAGTTCAGTGATGAGGAAGGCGGACGCGGGGTCTCAGCAGTACAGCCCTGCCATGACCAATGCATCTTCCCGCACTTGACGCGGGGTAGGGCGGTGGGCCAGCGGCATCGTAGGTACGGCCCGTCAAGTAAGCCGTGTACAGCAGCTGTGATCCAGCTTGCGTAAAACCGCCGCAACGCTGGGTATTGGGCGCAGGCACGGAGATGGGCTGCGACGGCTGTGTGGACCTAAGACGCGGAATCATCTGGCTGGGGCGCCGATGAGCTCGAAGTCCCAAAACATGGGCACGGCCACGCAGTCACACGCCCAATGCCCCAACAGGCCGCAACGGAAACACGCTCCCGGGGGCCCACCAATCGGCCGAGAAGAATGTGGATGAGGGGCAGGACCTTGTGGTTGTGCCGGCACACTGCCCGGCGCATTTTGCTGAGATTTATACAAGAGACGCCAAACTTCATCGGCGGGGATCAACGCAGCCTTTGCCAACTACCTTGATTGGCTTTGGCAAATTTCAACAGAGCAAGTACGGCATCACGTTGCCATACCCATGGTAGAGACCCTTGAGCAAACTGATTGAGGGACACCAGGCCGAAGGGCAGTATAGAAGGGCCATGAAGGTCAGCCAGGATACGCTCACATTCTTCAATTTGTTGACGAAGATTTGCTTCACGGTGTTGCGACTAACCTGGGTCATCTGTGGAGTCCGGAGGCCAGTCAGAAATTGGGACTTTCCAGTCCCCATCTGCGACATCAAGCTCCAGCCCAGTGGCTCGTTGAAACATAGCAAGGAACTGTAGCGCCTCATGGATTTCAAGCGCTGGAGTAGCCCAGTTGGCCAACAAGTCGACTGCAGCTAGATCGAGCCCTTGATCCATAAGGGCACCATGGTAAGTTGTAGCAATGAGACATTCTCTTCGTAGGCAGTGATCGCACCGTTCTGCGGACCGTCACTTGGAGGGCAGTTGATGCCCTAGTGAAGGAAAGGTATATCATTGGTCCCAAAAGTGAGGTAGAACCCACACAAGCCATTGGGTGGATGGGGAAACGACACAATCTCGATTCACCGCGCATAGCCCCATCAGCATCGTTTATTTATGATGTTGTTGCACAATGGCTGAAACTGGCAGTGAAACCGTACCACCACAAGAGCCTATGACGTTTGTTAGGGAAAATTGTTACGTACACGCGAGGCCATCAACCAACAAGCCACCAAGAGGCCATGCTTGCCCCCTCACTGAGGGCGCCGTGAAAACTTTAGCAAGCAAGTTTAGCAATAAACTATAGTTTTGACCTAGCAGGTCCAAGCGGGGTCATTGTTTATGTGGAGTGAGAACCAGGCTAGCGCGGGGGGGGTTGGATAGGTAGGCTAGCAGCTGTGGCTGGGTCCTTCCTGGCAGGACCACGCTCCTGGCTCAACCACGGTCCTTTGTGGTCCCCCCGCACATCTACGGCTGTTGTTTGAGCTCTTTTAGGGGCCATTACCCATTCCTTTCGTGGATGGGAGCCAGCACGAGCCGCACCCCCCCCCCCCCCACCGCATCTTCTCGGATGCAGCACCCGACCCAAATTCCCTGGGGATAAACGATTCCTCATTGGCCTTTGGTCGGATAGGGGCCCCAAGTTTCGTAGAGCCCCAATTTGGGTTGATACCCAGCCGTCTGCGGAACTATATGGAGCCCTTGTGGCCATTGATGAATTCAGGTTTGATTCCAGTCCGCACATTCAGTTAGTGTTAGATAATATGGCAGCCATTTCCCAACTGGTCTAGGGACAAACCCATTCTCACCTTCACTCATAGCACCTAATCCTACAGAGATTAGCACACAAGGTGCGCTGGACAGGGGCAATGGTCGTACGCCGAATCCAAATTAAATCCGGCCGACCCGGTCAGCAGACTGTTCTCTTTCACCTCTGGTGCAGATCTTGTCATTCAGGCGCATGCACAATGCAACCTGTATAATATATTGGGGCAACACATGTGCTGGGGCCAGATTGCTAATAGAGATCAGTCAGTCCATTAATGGCATGGGTTTTAATCCCATATGGACAGGCCATTTGATGGACTGCTGGACTGGCCTTGCTTTTGTGTAGTTGTTCGTTTCAATGAGTTGGGACACGTCAGGGTGGGCAAGTCAAGGAGGCGCATACAAGAAAACTTAATTTTAGCAATAAACTATACTTTTGACCCAGCAGGTCCAGGCCGGGTCATTGCTTATGTGGAGTGAGAACCAGGCCAGGGCGGGGGAGGGCCATGAGGCAACGGGAACTGGGCTTTGGTCCTCTGGGCGGGAGAGGGGGCCATGAGGCAACAGAAACTGGGCTCGCATACGCCCCCGTGTCACAGGCGCATGGTCATAACCACATTGTTCAGTGTGTTTCTTGCTGCACTGCAGCGCAGACCAGTTCTGTACCACACCAGGTGGTTGTTGACTGTACTTTGGCTTTTGTCCTCTGGACACTGAGGTCAGCTCGCACCCACCACCCTCCCACAGTGCCGGTTAGTCTCTAACCCTTGCCCTGCAGGTCGTGCCCCTGTCATGCACTTGCTCTCTGGGACGTGAGGACGTGTCATACCCGAACTTCGGGGGCGCAAAGGCGCCTTTGGTGGCGCAAAGGCGTCTCAGCATTTCAACAAAAGCTCCGGCTGCCGGACACCTCAACAGTTCCTTGCTGTACTGTGTGTGGCACGTACCTTTTCAGCACCACACCATGCGTGCACAGGCCGCCCACTTTTTCATGTCCACTCGCATTCAACGCCCTCTCATGGGCCGCATTCTCGTGGCCCTTGTCATGCCTCGGCTTTTCAACACGTAATGACGTGTCGCGCCTGTGCTCCAGGGGCGCAATGGCGCCCTGTTATTTCACCATTATACTGCTCTGTGCTGCCTTGGCGTCCCATACACCCTTGTCAGCTCGAACCCACCACCCTCCCTTTGCGCCGGTTAGCCCCCGACTCTTGCTCTGTGGGTCTCTCTCCCACTCTCTCCCTCTCTTTCTCTCCTGCTCTCTCCCCTGCGCCCCACCCTCTCTCTCTCTCCTCTCCGTTCCTTTCCCACTGCGTCCCACTCTCTCTCTCTCTCTCTCTCTCTCTCTCTCTCTCTCTCTCTCTCTCTCTCTTTCTCTCTCTGTCTCTCTCTCTCATAAAAGGGGTTTTCGGGACGTTCGGTGTATCACTATCCCCCCCGGGGTTCGAACCATCCTCCGCAGGACAGAAGAGGTGCGGTTAATCCACTGGGCTATGACGATTGGGTATCTGCACCACTTGCTCCAATGTGTCCCCCTGTGTGTCACCCCCTGTCATGCATATCTCCTTTCGCATGGGGGTGTGCTCAGCAGTGTGTAGAGGAACCGGATAGCGTCCCCGGGTACCGGGTCCGCCTGCCTGAAGAGCGTTCTTTGGAACAGCCTCAAGAGGTCCGCTCGGCCCGCCAGCCACACATGCATGCAGTCTCCAGTTCTGCTCACTGAGGAGGGCACCGCTCTTTGTCCCTCTGCCGTCGGACAGTGGAGGATCGCCTCCCACTGGAACGGATGCCACTTGCCTGCACTTTTGGGTCGCCACTGGACCTGCATGTTCGCCAGAGCCTGAGTCTTCAAGGTCAAGTTGATCTGGACCATCACCGAGTAGAGCTCCTGATTGCTCATCAGCAATGGTTCCCCATGATTGTCCACAATCTCACAGTGCATCCTGGTGCTGTGTGGTTGGTCCAGTCGGAGCCAGATCTGCTGATTGCGGGCCCAGGCCATTGTGGTCAGCTCTGCTTCGACTGCCCTCAGTCCTTCATTTGCAATGGCGTCTAGCTGGCTCAGTGCTTGCACCTTGAAACGCTGGCGTTCTTGCTGAGGCTTGACCTTCTTTGGGGCTGGCTGGATGTGTGTGTAAGGGCCATGCCGTTGCTGACGTGGTCCTTTCTGTTGCCATGTCCTTCCCGGCGGCATTACGCCTGGATGCTCTTCCGCGACAGGACGCGGTGTTCAGCCGCTTTGTTGTCGCTACGGTGTGCTGCTGCACACCGCGACAAGACGCGGCTCTTGTGACGAAAAACGCTGCGTCAGAACGCAGATTTCAGACATGCATGCATTGTTGTGCTTGTAACTTGTGAGATATCCGCACCAGAATGCAGGGGAGGGGGGGGGGGCAGGAATTCATTGTCTCCTCCCGCATTTTGCAGCTTGATGAGTTGAGCGGCCAGTCGGTTCCGATAGGCCCGCACAGGGCAGTTCTACTTCTCGGGCGCCGACAAATAAGCACTACTTGCCTGGCGCTGAGCCATCCTCATGGCTCCATCATGCACCCCGTTCCTCCATAGGCAAGAAGGCAATCGCCGCTCGCCCGTCAACATCACGCCAAACTACCATTTTGCAAAATTTTCAGCATCAGCCGCAGGCATCGCCTCATCGGCAGCAAAAGCGACTTTGCGACGTTTGGCCTCTGGCATGTTTGCCCACGAGCGTAACTCACAAACGAAACAACGACACTCAGCGGCAGAAATTAGAAAACCATTCAGAACCGACTGGGGGCTCTACTCATCAAACTGCAATGCGGGAGGAGGCGACAAATTCTCCCCCCGAGAGACCCCACCGCCCAATTGTGTGCGGAGGCCAATGCCGCTGTAGCATTGAGATACACCTGTGCTGTGCGTGCCTTTCTAACCACATACCGAGCCGCAAGGTGGTCCATTGTGTGTCAAGCACGTGAGAGCTGATTGCCCAGAGATATTAACTCCACTTTAGCGTCCCGAGCTGCCCGCTTACATTGTGCATCAAAGGTGGGTGTGAGAAGGTGTTCGATCAGGCGGTAACATTGAAGCACGTTCGCGCCCGAGTGATAGTCACGCCACTTTATCGTTTGTAATATCCTGAGCACTATATGCTGGGTGAGGAGGCGTGTCAACAACAGGAGTGTTTTATCGTGCATTTGCTGCGGCAAAGGGCCATGAGGCAACAGAAACTGGGCTCGCATACGCCCCCGTGTCACAGGCGCATGGTCATAACCACATTGTTCAGTGTTTTTCTTGCTGCACTGCACCGCAGACCAGTTCTGTACCACACCAGGTGGTTGATGACTGTGCATTGGCTTTGGTCCTCTGGACACTGAGGTCAGCTCGCACCCACCACCCTCCCACAGTGCCGGTTAGTCTCTAACCCTTGCCATGCAGGTCGTGCCCCTGTCATGCACTTGCTCTCTGGCACGTGAGGATGTGTTGTACCCGAACTTCGGGGGCGCAAAGGCGCCTATGGTGGCGCAAAGGCGTCTCTACATTTCAACAAAAGTTCCGGCTGCCGGACACTTCAACAGTTCCTTGCTGTACTGTGTGTGGCGCATACCTTTTCAGCACCACACCATGCGTGCACAGGCCGCCCACTTTTTCATGTCCACTCGCATCCAATACCCTCACATGGGCCGCATTCTCGCAGCCCTTGTCATGCCTCGGCTTTTCAACACGTAACGACGTGTCGCGCCTGTGCTCCAGGGGCGCAATGGCGCCCCGTTGTTTCGCCATTAAACTGCTCTGTGCTGCCTTGGCGTCCCATACACCCTCGTCAGCTCGAACCCACCATCCTCCCTTTGCGCCGGTTAGCCCCCGACTCTTGCTCTGTGGGTCTCTCTCCCACTCTCTCCCTCTCTCTCTCTCTCGTGCCCTCTCTCCTGCCCTCTCTCTCGCTCTCCTTCCCTCCGTTCCTTTTCCTTTTCGCCCCACTCTCTCTCCCTCTCCTCTCCGTTCCTCTCCCACTGCGTCCCACTCTCTCTCTCTCTCTCTCTCTCTCTCTCTCTCTCTCTCTCTCTCTCTCTCTCTCTCTCTCGCTTAAAAGGGGTTTTCGGGGCGTTCGGTGGATCTCTATCCCCCCCGGGGTTCGAACCATCCTCCGCAGGACAGAAGAGGTGCGGTTAATCCACTGAGCTATGACGATTTGTTATCTGCATCACTTGCTCCAATCTGTCCTACTCCCCCCTGCGTGTCATCCCCTGTCATGCATATCTCCTTTCGCATGGGGGTGTGCTCAGCAGTGTGTAGAGGAACCGGATAGCGTCCCCGGGTACCGGGTCCGCCTGCCTGAAGAGCGTTCTCTGGAACAGCCTCAAGAGGTCCGCTCGGCCCGCCAGCCACACATGCATGCAGTCTCCAGTTCTGCTCACTGAGGAGGGCACCGCTCTTTGTCCCTCTGCCGTCGGACAGTGGAGGATCGCCTCCCACTGGAACGGATGCCACTTGCCTGCACTTTTGGGTCGCCACTGGACCTGCATGTTCGCCAGAGCCTGAGTCTTCAAGGTCAAGTTGATCTGGACCATCACCGAGTAGAGCTCCTGATTGCTCATCAGCAATGGTTCCCCATGATTGTCCACAATCTCACAGTGCATCCTGGTGTTGTGTGGTTGGTCCAGTCGGAGCCAGATCTGCTGATTGCGGGCCCAGGCCATTGTGGTCAGCTCTGCTTCGACTGCCCTCAGTCCTTCATTTGCAATGGCGTCTAGCTGGCTCAGTGCTTGCACCTTGAAACGCTGGCGTTCTTGCTGAGGCTTGACCTTCTTTGGGGCTGGCTGGATGTGTGTGTAAGGGCCATGCCGTTGCTGACGTGGTCCTTTCTGTTGCCATGTCCTTCCCGGCGGCATTACGCCTGGATGCTCTTCCGCGACAGGACGCGGTGTTCAGCCGCTTTGTTGTCGCTACGGTGTGCTGCTGCACACCGCGACAGGACGCGGCTCTTGTGACGAAAAGCTCTGCGTCGGAACGTAGATTTCAGACATGCATGCATTGTTGGGCTTGAAACCTGTGAGATATCCGCACCAGAATGCAGGGGCTACAGGTTCTGTCATTATCGACCCTTTCTTGGGTTCCTGCTTTTCCTAAGCTTTCGCTTCTTACGCTGCCGCCTGGTGTCGCTCACATCTGTGCTGAAGGACATTGTTTCCGCTGCAGACAGTTCATTCAATAAACCTCCCTGGTGTGTGTGTCCTGTCCTTGTGTCCTCACTTTCTGAACTGCTTGAGGTGTATGGACCCATTCCACGTGGCGCCGGTTCCCCGGACGCTTCCCCTGTCAGCTCATCCTATCCATGGGTACCATACCCGGGGATGACCAGAGTGCCTTGGTGTCCTCTAATTCAGTTCCCGACCCTCCCCTCAACCCTACCGAAGAAGGTCTCGTAGTTCAGCGGTCATGCACGTGACGCCTGAACTAAAGGTGCTCGGTTCGAATCCCGGTGGAGGCCGAACGCAGTGTCCTAGGCGCTAGGGTGTCGGTGACCCCGCGAGCCGGAAGGGATGCAGCGTCGGTTCGAACCCCGGTGGGGGAGGAACGCAGTGTCCTAGGCGCTAGGGTGTCGGTGACCCCGCGAGCCGGAAGGGATGCTGCGAGGGACAGGTAGGGATCACTGATACGCTGGAGTTCGGAGATCGCCCGAGCAACTTACCTTACCTTACCTTACCCTCAACCCTACCGTAGATTCCGACCCTGATGATGAGTGTGGTGCAACATGCTGAGACCACAGCGGGCTCGAACACATGCCTTCCATCGCCAATCCGTTTGCCACCTCAT
Source organism: Eutreptiella sp. 'Long Island Sound 2002' (assembly GCA_964036045.1). Lineage (NCBI taxonomy): Eukaryota > Euglenozoa > Euglenophyceae > Eutreptiales > Eutreptiaceae > Eutreptiella > Eutreptiella sp. 'Long Island Sound 2002'. Next base: position 49,219,508 of record OZ038389.1, on the reverse strand, counting down.
TCCCCTGCACATTGACATGTGCTGGGACATGCTCCCACCTGACTTCCCTTCCTGGCGTCGCCATTTCCTGGAGCAGCATTTCCCAAACGGGGACGTGGACCTGCAGCTTACCAGACGTGGTTGTCCATCCCTTTGACTTCCAGTGGTGGGCCCTGCCAGTCGCTCCCAGCTGCAGGTACTGTGAATCCGTGAGGATTGCCAGTTTTGGCACCCAGAACCCCTGTAAGGCTTCCAGGGCTGCCCAAAGCTCCGCTCCGTTATTTGTTTGCCTGTGGCGTGTTGGTACATAGCCGCAGAAGCGCACCTCTGGTCCTTGCTCGGCCTTCCGCTGCGAATACGCCAAAGCCCCCGGCCCTGCGCATGTCCTTGTGGCTCAGTCGTTTTGACGACCCGTCCGTGTACACAATCCTGTAACCCTTTGCTACCAGTTCTACAATCAGATCTTGCACTCCTTGTAGCACTCCCGGGCCTGCCTGCCTCGGGCGCTTCGGGCGTGATTCCGTTTCCCTATGCCAACTGTGTTTGTCGGCTGATCGCTCTTGCATGAAGCACTCTGTGTGTGTTTGCCATCATGCATTCAATCCCCCATGTACTCGTACTTCCCCTTGTCGCGGCTGCACTCCGGTATCTCGAAGTTGCTGCAATGACTGCTGGAAGCCTCTCCACTGTTCCCTGCGCTCTCCTGAGTAAAACCCCACCCATTCACACAGCTCTCTTAGCCAGGTTGTCAAGTATGATGTGAACACCGGTGATGCTCCTGCTTTGACTTCGCATCGGTATCGCCGGTGGGCACTTCGTGCCGACCACATTGCCTAGCCTTGATTCGTGTTCAGCAACCACTCCTGGTGGTCGGACTCCATCATGTCTCGGACTGCAGACTTCCCGTTACCAGTTTCCACCGGGCCATAGTAGTGCTGTATCACCGCCGCCGCCGCTTTAAACATGGGCACTCGGCCATCGCGTGCTTGACCGTCTCCTTTTGAGAGCACACCGGGCACTTGTCCGTGCCCGACCTCTTGTAGAGTCTTGCATGCACGGTCAGTTTGTGCCACAGCACTTTTTGCGCAAAGTCCCGAACCCTCGGCGGTAGCTGTGCTTGTGCCCATTGTTCCCATACCTCTGGTGTTTGTGGGTCGCGGACCCCTGGCTGAGAGGCGTAGAACTGGAGTTGCCATGCCCTGGTCCAGTTTTGGGCGTGGACTGCGGGGGTATCAAACCCCCCTTGTGACGGGACTTTATTGAGGAGTCGTCTGCCATGATTGTACACCCCTTTCCATGTTCGAGGCAGTGCATTCAACAGCCTTACGTCCTCCAAGGATTGCAATTGACCCCACGTCAGCACTCCCTGCCGGATCATTTTCGTGTTGTAGTAGGAGCAGTTGAACTCATTTCGGAAGTACATAGAGTGCCACAGTGGCAATTGGTCCCGGTTTGCCGGGGGGGCCACCTGTGGGGCCACCCGTTGGATATTTGAGTGTGCCTTTGCCGACCATCCCAAGAACGTCAGCTCCGCCGTCCGGACCATGCCCAGCTGGATATATGGGAGGTTGTCTTTGGATGGTGTGAACCCGATGGTTGTCGCCCATGCATAGAAGGTCTCCACTGCCTTGTCGGGATACTTGTGAGGCTCCCCCAAAAGGCTGACGAACGGAGCCGCTGCCTGGTGCATGAGAAACAGCTCTGGCTCTGGCAGTGCCAGTCCCCCTTGCGTTCTTGGCCGTGAGAGGATTGGCAGAGTAATTCCCCAATTGTTGGTACCCATGGTCACGTGGTACACCAGCTTCAGCTGTCTGACCACTGAGATTGGGGCATAGTATGCCTTGGATACCCAGGCCACAACCGGCAGGATCCATGATGTCAGCATGAATGCACGTTCGTCCATCGACAACTGCAGCGTGGATACCACCCGTGCGCGACGAAAGGCCTCTTGCAGTGCTGGTGCAAAAGCCTGCTCTATTGTCAGCCCCCATCCCTGGTCATCCTGGTGGTGCCGTATATTCCCCAAGCGTACACCCAGATACTTGACGAATTTTTTGACGTCCACCCCAATGTCCCGAAAGCACCTCGCCCACTCCATTCCCCGACAGTTGCGAACTATCGCTGCCGTTTTATTCAGGTTGACCTTCAGCCCAGAAAACTGTCCAAAACAAGACACCACTTCCCATACCCTCCCCAGCAGCTGTGGGTTGGCACGTCCATCCAAGAAGATGATGAGGTCATCCGCATACATCATGATAGTCAGCCCTGAACCCAGGTCTTGTAGCGGGAAAATCACAAAGGATGCCACCAAGGAGAACAGTGCCGGGGAGAGTGGGTCCCCCTGGCGCGTGCCTGCACGCGGATGGTGATAGACCCCTGGAACATATCCCTTACCAACTGAGTACAGATACGGTGCACGTAAAAGATGCAGTATCAGTCGGATGTACAGGAACGGTATGCACATTAGACCCAGTGCCGCCGACAAGATCTCGTGAGACATCGTGGGGAACGCATTTCTGAAGTCCACTGACAACGCCGCTCCTTCACGTAGGCCATCCCAGAGTGCCCGCGACCCATGGACATGCTGGAGGATACTTCTGTGACGAAGGAAACCCGTTTGCTGTGATGGGATGCAGTGGAGAAGTACATCCTCTAACTGGATCATGAGAATGTTGGTGAGCCACTTCTGCCGCGTTGTTTGCAGCGCAATTGGTCGGAGAGAATCTGGCGTTTGCATTGCCTTTGTCTTGGGGATCATTGTCACCACTCCCGAGGTCCATGTCTCCGGCATTGTACCCACGTCGAGGAAGCGTTTCAGTGACTCATACATTTGCGGTTCGAAAATTTCTGAGAACCTCTTGAAGAATTTTGCCGAGAAGCCATCCAGTCCAGGGGAGCTCTTGCTGTTCAGCCTCTTAAGGCCTTCATGTACTATGTCCAGGGAAAGTTGCTTGAACAGGAGTCGACCTGCCTTGCGCAGCCGCTGTTCCACTCCTAACGCTTTCAGACGGGCCACAAATTCTTCCTCCGTGGCTCCCGTTGGGGTGGACACTTGATCCCAATGTTCCACCAGCTCTTTTGCCACCGCCTTTGCTCCGCGTATTGCTGTGCCTGCCCGGGACACCAGCTGCTCAAGTTTCTTTCGCTCCTGCAGCTCCCGCATTAGCCGGTACAACTCGTTTCTTCGCGTTCTCCGATCCCCTGAGGTTTCCCCCGGCGTGATCACCCCCTTGAGCTTGGAGAGTGTTTCCATGCCCGTTCTGTCACGCTGTGCCTTTTCATATACCCCAACCAGGAGGGTGTAAGCCGTTGCCGCTTCTGTCGCTGCAATTCCCAGTGATGAAAGAAATTGATAGACCGCTGGTGTGACGGAGTCCCTTGTGGAGCCACGTAAGAGCCGTAGGGCTTGTAGTTCAACCGACTGCTTTTTGTTTTTGTGCTCCCTTTGGTAGCTGACCGCCTTCTTTTGGATGCAGCCCAGTGCATCTTCCCACCATTGATCTCCCGTCGAGGTGATAGACTTGAGAGAGGTCTCCAGATCTTCCATTGCCTCAGGGTCTTGGAGGATGGTCTCTGGGCAGTAGAATCTAGGAACTGTGTCCTCTGTTTCGAAGGATGGGGGTGTGAATTCAGCCAGGATTGCCTTGTGGTCTGAGTTGGCAGCAAACATGGGGTACACGCTGGTCGCCAAGCTCAACAAGTCAGGCGTCGTGTGTATGCGGTCAATACGGCGTAATCTCTGCGGATCGAGCCGCTCTCCTTCTCGAGGGTAGCCGTATGTGAAGCCCGTCGGGCATGATGATTCTTTGTCCTTGATATCCGTCAGAGTTGGACAATGGGTGTCCACCCAAACGTCCTGCAGACCCGCTTTCGCTAAAGTTGTCACCTCTTGTTCTCGGGCACGTAAAGACGTGTCATGCTCAAACTCTGGGGGCGCAAAGGCGTCCCTGTGTTTTACCACTAGACTATTGTGATCAGCACATAAAATCAGGTTCGGTCCATGTAACTCCTTGGCGATGTCTTTCCATTGCGACTGTCGTCGTGTGTGCTTGTGATGGAGGTGGGCCACCACTAAAGTGATCTCCAGTGGACCACTCGACAGTGAGGCTTTCAGCGCCTTGGGAGACAAGAACTTCGGCAAAGGGGGGGGGGGGTTACACTTGGTTTTTTGCTTGTGTTTGCGTGGTTTTCACAGCACCTGCTCCGACAACCTTTTGTGTCGGGTTGGGCTTTATTTGCCGATGGCGTACGTTTCCATACCACGCCGAGACAAATTGACTCTCATGGGTTTGTGGGTCCGTGCGTGTTGGCATCGGTAGTTTTGCTCTGAGGGAGTGCACCCCAAGCAGCATGTTGTACTGGTAATGTGCTACCTGCACGCGCAAGGAAGGCAAGTAGTCTGGGGGGAGGGCGTCAAGAAACAACGTGGGTCCCCGAAGGCAAGCCATGTGATGTTTGTCCTTGCCGGATGCTGTCTCCTACCGTGCGTGGTCTTCCAAGACCCCCCAACTGGAGAACCACAATTCCTAAAAGGACACGCTCCACTGCTTGCATTACACCATCCGATGGTTCACGGTAGCAGGATGCCACTGACCACAGAGTTTACACTCCTCCGTGTGCTTGTGCCAAGGTGCCCCACATCGGTCCCAAAGTATTTTGCCCCACAACCATGTGATCCATGCCATGCACTGCGTACCCTTCAAAGGCAATCAAGAAACCCAATGCACTCCTAGGAAGTCAGGCGTCAGCCTCTGTTTGATGACCCATTTTTTGGCAGGGCGGGGGATGGGGGCAGAGGCAATAAAAATACGGTCCAGGAGGGTGGGGTCGCACTTAGGGAGAGGTAGGTGACACGCTGCCTTTGGCAAAGCCTATCAACCTCAGCATTACGTAAGATATCCACCCTGTCCCATGCGTCCCAAGCATTGTGAAGGCTGCGGTGACTCGGTACCCATCGAAAAGAAACCTTTTAGTTTCCCATTTCACACGGGACATCGCGGCGCATGTCACCCTCGGAGCTCAAGGGGTGTGGTGGACATTGGGAGTAATCGCCAACCGCTTTGTTATCACAGACTAATGTTTCTTGATCTTTAGCCAATGCAGCAACAATGACTGCCCCTAAAAGCTCGGCACGGTATGAACATTGGGGGTCAGGGATTCGAGCCAAGATCTGCAGATCCCCACACGTTACCGCGACCCGCACCCGTTGGACAGAATAGTGGCAGATTTGTGCACCCGTTGGACAGAATAGTGGCAGATTTGTGCTGTCACTTTACCCAACCCCCAACCAAGACCCCATGTGATCCTCAAGTGGAGGTGGGGGAGCTTCCAAGCACCAGAGAGACTAAATTGACACTCTCTATTGCCATCAGGCAAGCTGGTTGACCAAGTTCTAGGAGAGGGCACCCCAGAAGCACTTGGCAAAGGCATAAGAAATAGAGTAGAAGGCCCCCCCCTTGAAATATCCCTCCTTTTGTCAAGCCGCTTCCCCCCCCAGTGGGGGGGGGGACAGTCATGAAGTGACGATTTCCCCCCTAGGAGGGGGGGGTGAGGATTGCACCACAAAACTGTACCCCCCCCCCTTGTATAAGCTACGCCAATGTATGGAATTATTACGGTCCCTACGCCCACTGTAGCTTGGACAAGGGCGTAGCTTGCTTGCAACACATACAACTACCGACACACACATGCACATGCGCATGGTATGAGTGCACCTTGACCTCTGCCCACATTTCCAAATGCATGCAAACCCAAGAAAGCCTTGGGAACATGAAAATTTCAGGTTCACACCCATGTTGGCACAAGCAATGAACGATGCAAAGCATACAAATGTTCAGCTTGGAAACCCTTCTGGCGATCATACACCATGCGGAACAAGTGCACACACTCACCACTTGAAGATGCCTTTGGTTGTGGCTTAGGGGCTAGTTTGGGCTCGGGCAACTTCAAATTCTTGGGAATGAAATTGCCTTGCATGTGGTCCCTTGTAAGATACAGCTTCCCATCAAAGACATGGGCCATTCTCCACACGCCTCGGGCAGCCTTAGTTAGCCCAAACAACTTCAGTGGGCTCATCATCGGAGTCACCGGAATCATCACTTGAGGAAGACTCAAAAATGGGACCACCGTCATCGGTGTCCATCCCGGAATCAGAATCAGAATCAGACCTTGAATCGGAATCAGAATTGGCAAAATATTTCAAATCCTCAAGCTCCGGCCGACAACTTCATCCCCTTGGGGAAGTAAGCCGCACGACAAACCCATGTCTTATGTGGCCGCACTACATTTTGTACGTAATTAAAATTACGTACACAATTATTACGGTCCCTACGCCTACTGCAGCTTGGACAAGGGCGTAGCCTATACAAGAGGGGGGGGGGTACCATAGTATCACAGTGTAAATCACCTTCGGCGCCTTTAGCACCTTGCAAAAAAAATTTTCTTTGGCGCCTAGTATTTTCTATGCTTTTTGGGCCAAGTGACGGTTCCCCCCCCTAGGGGTCGTGAAGCAACGGATACTTAGCTACCATATGACCCCCGTGACACAGGCCATACGGTCATCGCTCTTCCAAGTCCAGTGCTTAATGTCGCCTTGAGTTCGCCCAGCTGGCGAATTCCCCCCCTAGGGGGGGGGGGGATTGCAAGGGGGAGGATGTGCATGTGTGGTCCTTTGACTTTCAACTAGCCTGTTACAAAACCTGCATCTACATTACCCTCTCTCCTTCCCCTAGAGTCTCGAATTTCACCGATGACACCAAATGTCATGCCCAATGCAATGGCCCTTGCCAAGAACCCACACAATTCGTACAATGAAGAGCACAATCTATGGTTTGCTTGGAGGGAGCAACTTGGCTGCTAAATCTTCAACTTGTCAACCCCCTCCACTGCATTGTGTGTCAATTGTATCAACGGGACCTCTCAACAACCATCAAACACCCTTTCTATAATCCCGCACAACACAACTTCTGATCCCATTCAGAATTAAAGCCACTTGCCTCCCAACAAACCCAGTAGCTTGTGTAAAAGCCCGAAAATTAGGGTTCGGAGAATACTCGGCTGATGAAACTTTGCATCACGTGGTAGCCAACACACAAAACTCGGCACTACGTGCACACTGCACACTGTGTGTGCCTTGCATAAATGGTATTCCTTGGTTTAGCAATCATGTCAACCTAGTTCTTAGCACTTTTTGACATATCCCTGTAAAGGAAAAAGAGTGTCTTCCGATTGGCGCTTCAAGTTGCTGAAAGTTGGTAGTTCGACAGGGTGAGCCATCAAACTGTTTGCTAAACAAAGCCAAATCGAACGAAACCGAACCCCAAAACGACCCCTTGCCGCCTCGCCCCAACTCCTAAGCATGTTCTGAAGAGGGGCTGCCGTAGACAGCTTGCCGCAGCTTTTGTTAGCGATGCTACATGGATTGTCATGCAAGCTCAAGGCTACCTACAATATGTCAGGTATATGCAAGCTCTGCCCCCCCCCCCTTCCCCCGCATGCCACTCCGTTTACCCGTGCACCCCACCTGTTTACCCATGGACCATAGGAAATATAGTGTGTAGTCTGTAGACACTGTCTTCCTGAAGTAGACACTAGACACTGTCTGTTAATTGTATACACTGTCTGCATGTTGTCGGCGTGAAGTGCCCTTCCCAAAAAAACGGGCCACTCACAGCGTTTACCCGTGCACAAATCAAAACTTATCAGGCGCGAAGCGCTGGAGGTGCCGATATGGGTTCTAGGCCCGGGGGGGAGGGGTTCGCATAAGCCATATGTCATCCTGAATGCAAACCACAGTTGGCTCGACACGCTGAATTCAAATCAATACCAAGGACTTGTAGCTATGCGGGTGGCCAATGGCCAGTTTCTGAATTGTTGGCAGTCGTGTGAGAGCTCGCGGAGTCTCGGTGTGCTTCCACGGCCATCCAGTTGAAAAGGCTGAGGATGCCTGAAGCGTTGCCAATGACAAAATTGGGTGTGCAGCATTATGTTTCATAGTTTACGGTCGGGCATCAGATATGCAGCAAAACAAGTCGTTTGGGTGGTTAGTTGGGTGGTGCCTCTTCATAGTGTGGGACATTTGTCAGCACTGGGCAACAGACAGCACGCGGAACAAATTTTGCACTGCATAACATTCCATAGCAGCAACTAAACATCGGTGCGGACATGTGGATGCAACTGTATGGGGGCTGAATACATGGCATTCCATGTACCTCCAATATATATACAACCGTGCGGTTGATCATAGCGAGGTGGTTGGGGTTGGTGCATGGGCACCGACGAAGAGCAAGGAAAAGAGATTAGAAACATGGACCTGCAACAAGGGGAAAATGGGTCCTGCCCTTCCTGACAGCCTCAACCGTACCCTTGTCCTTGGTACGCCAATGCGCCTGACAAACTGTGGCATTCAGCCCGAAACCCAAGCTCCGCCATGCAGCACGCCATTTGGGGGCGAATTACAACGAGGTCGCACATCACATGGGCACATCGCACCACCTGTTCCTTGGACGAACCATACCTTGGACGAGGCGGGAGGCGCGGCGCTCAGAGGGTGCCCCAAAAACGGGGCACCTCCTCCGACTCCTATCATCAGTGCATCGGGCAGTCCATGTAAATTCCCGGGTCACTTGAATACCCCGCCCCAGCTGGGTTGGCCCCCGTCCCTCGCCGGGGAATCCGCCACCGTAGCCCCCCCCCCACCCCCTTGCGAGAGACCACGCTATAATCCCAAAAGTTGACGAAAACAACACCTGGTATATTTGTGTTGCATGTGGGGTGTTTATCAAGGGTAAAGTAGGACACAGTTCCAAAAGTTGCGGAAACAACACCTGCTGTTGTCCTGACAAGGGCGTTGTTCACCCAAAAGAGGGGGGGGCGGGGTATGAGGGTCCCCCGTTGTACCCGCTGGTGAACGATACCCGGCCCCCGTCGGCTCAATTCCCTGGCCACAGGATCTGCGCAGATCGGGAGGCACCCCTTTCCTGCAGTGCCCACTCGGCAAAACCCTCGAAGACCTCGAAGCCCTTGGAGCACCCACGGACTTGGTACCCACGCACGCACGCACTCACTGTCTGTGGGTTGCACTATGCATGCAGTGCGCATTCAGTATCCACTTTTTGTATGGCACCACCGGACATCATGTTCGGGCTTTCTTCCCAACAATATGAAATTGTCAGGGCAAATGGGTGTGCATTGCTATCGTCTGAAGGCCTGTGATATGATGCAATCCAGACCGGACCGTTCAGATACCAACTGTAGTTCTTACCCTCCCCAGAGCAGATAGCACATCGCACAGTCCTTTGCTCACCGATTATGACGGAGTGCCATTGCAAAATGTCTTCCAGTGTGAACAAAGTACGACTTGACATAGCACACCTCCACTGGCACTGACACGCACACCCACACCACACTCACACCCACACCCACACCCATGCTCAAAGTTCATCATCATGAAGAACTCATAGCCCTGCCTTGGAGAATGTGGAAGACTTATCAATGCAGCAAGTGGAGATGTCTTCCTGCAATGGAACACAGACCATAGCATGAGCGTGCCAGAGAGGTCAGCTGACTGCAATTGAGGCTGCAACATGGGTGAAGAATGATGATGCAGCTCCCTTTCCCGTGTACAACAAAGTGCGTAAGTGCAGATGCGTTGCGAACAAGTCCCTATCTTTCATTAGAGGTCCGGCAGGCTGCTGGCTCCACCATGTCTGTCTCTCCATCGGCCCCAGGCTGTGGCGCTGTTGCTGTTGCTGTTGCCTTTGCCGTTGCCTTTACCGTTGCCATTGCCGTTGCTCGTTTCGTTGCTGTTGCCGCCGTTGCTTTTGTTGTTGTTGTTGTTGATGTTGTTGTTGTTGCTGTTGTTGTTGTTGTTGTTGTTGTTGTTGTTGTTGTTGTTGTTGTTGTTGTTGTTGTTGTTGTGGTTGTTGTGGTTGTTGTGGTTGTTGTTGTTGTGGTTGTTGTTGTTGTTGTTGTTGTTGATGTTGTTGTTGTTGTTGTTGTTGTTGTTGTTGTTGTTGTTGTTGTTGTTGTTGTTGTTGTTGTTGTTGTTGTTGTTGTTGTTGTTGTTGTTGTTGTTGTTGATGTTGTTGTCGTTGTTGTTGTTGTTGTTGTTGTTGTTGTTGTTGTTGTTGTTGTTGTTGTTGTTGTTGTTGTAGTACTTGCACTTCAAGGCATTCTGCCCTCTGTGTACTCTGTGGGACATTGATACGGAGGACACTGGCGCGCGGACCGGAGGAGTACGGGCACCGCGCGCGGATCGCGGGCATCTTTCGGGGTGCTTCTCCCTGAAGAGGAGCCTTCCCAAAGGCCGCAAACCTTCCAAATTGGTTGTCTGCAACGTCATGCCCCAGTTCACGGATCTCAATTGCGCATCTCATGTGACACATATGATTCGGTTCTCAGAATTCAGTGCGAGCGACGCCGGGACCCCTGTGCCGGTGCGCTCTGAGCTGGCCGTGGAGTCCAGCCGCCCAGCGGGTGGTCGAATTCATAAGGACCAATCCGATCGACCGACTTCGGGGCCTTCTCTACCCGTTGGAGCCGGAGTGGGCAGCGGAACGGTTGCGCCGCGGACCGCCGATCGTGCTCCCCCCATCGGCGCCCCCCTGTGTGACATTCTGTCTGGTTGTTGCTCCTTTACGGGGCCCTGGACGGTCACCCGTTCTTCCCTTCGCATGTTGTGTCAGGTCGCTACTTTCTGTCGGCTGCTGCGGCCGGTGCTCTTGCTGGTGTCGTTTCCGCGTTCGCGGAGCCCAGTAGTTGGCGTGTTGGGACTGTGCTGAATGTGGCATGGTGTGCCGTTTGCGTGTCAGCGGCGCCCAATAATTGGCGTATTGGGCATGTGCTGGTTGTTGCCGGGGTCGTTTGACTGTTTTTGCTGTCCACACACCTCTGTCCACAGGCCGTCCATAGCCTGCCTCGCTGTGTTTCTGTGCGGCCCAGGTGCCCTGTTCCTCCACGCGCTGTCCGGGCCGTCCACCATATATCCTTTTCCCCCTCACGGTTGGTCTGCCCCTGATGGGCTCCCGCTCCTGTTGCGCAAACAGCCCATCTGGGCTGCCAGAGACACCCCCCACCTGATGCCGGTTGAGCAGGGGTTGCCCTGGCACCCGGTAGCGACGGGGTTGGCTGGCCAAGCCATCCCCTTTATTGTCGCTGCCTCCCATGCGCACGCTCCACCATTTGCTCCATTCTGGTTCCTTGTTCCCGCCGTTCTGGTAGCCTCTCCTGCCTTGCTGTGCCCCTCCTCCTTGTCTGGTGTGCCCGCCCTTGTCCCCCTTGGTGTGGCTCCCGCGTTTTGTGTGTCTGTGTTGCTCCTCCCCCTGTCTGGTGGCGCTGCTGGGTGCCCATGTCGCGCATCCCCTCCTGTCCCACCCGCCTGCCCCCCGGTACGAGGATTTCACATCTCCATACAACGTGGACTGCCCCGTGCCCGGTTGGCTGTTCACGGCCCTGTTGCCACCCCTGTGGCGGGCACCTCCCGGCGCGCGGGGCGCAGCCCCCGCCCTTGTGGAGTACGTGGGCACCTTGTAGAGGGAGGGGGGGTGTTTGCTGATGGCTCGCTCGGCGTGCGCTGCATTTGGTGGTTGCTGCAGTGCTCGCACCTCATGGTTCCCTTGTGTCTTGTTGTGTGTCCTGTTGGGGCTCGTCTCCCTGCCGTGTGTAGGGCGGCCTTGTGCCCAGCTGTTTTGCTGCATGCGTTCCTCCCAGTTTCGGGCTCTTTCTTTTTCTGCTGGCATGCTCACTGCTTCTGGTCTGCGGCGCCAGGGGGGTAGCATGTCGCTCCCTGCATCCCATTGTGGCTGTTGGGTTGTCCCACTCGCAGTTGGGTGGTGCAAGGGGCACCAGGCACTTTTGCACATGTCTCCAAATCTACAAACCGACCTGTCACTAGTGTTTGTTGGGGTTGTTCTGGGGTGAATGTGTTACGTTGTTGCTCTTTTGCTTTCTGGGCTGCTGAGGGGCTCCCCGTTTGAGGACTTCACTCCGGGCTGTCCGGCTGTCCGGCTGTCCGGGCTGTCCGGCCGTGCTCCCCCCATCGCCCCCCCCCCCCCCCCTCCCCACAACAATGGCGCAGCATTTGACGTTCATTTCGTGCCGGCAGGGGTGGCTTCCCGCAGCGGTCCGAGCGCCAGGAGCACTCGGCGCCACACCGGGGACACCGCGACCGACGTGTAGTGCCCCACGGCCTCCACGTACACGAAGCTGCGGGGCCCGGCGCCGGTGGTGTTGCGGCAGGGCACGCGCGTGTCCCACTCGGCCTCGCAGAGGCCGCTCTCCGGGACCACGATCCAGTCCGTGCCGCACCCGATCTGCGTAAGGCCCCAGGGCCGCCCCCCGAAGACCAGCTCCTTGTGCACGTACCGCGCGAGCTCCTTCGCTTTGGCGCTGCCGAACTCGAAGTCCGGATTGGGCGGGTCCCCGAAGAAGCGCCGGTAGGCCCCCGGCGGCAGATGGGCCTTGAAAAACTGCAGCGCGGCGGAGCCGTGGAACGGGCCGGAGAGCGTCACGAGGTTGCGGAACGCGACGCGCGGGTCCCGCAGCGACGCGAGCCCGCGAGAGTACAGGCCGGGCTGGGGCCCGTCCGGCTCAAAGTACACGCGGTGCCCGAGCTCGGCGATCAAATCCGCGCCCAACGAATGGCCGAAGAGTGAGATCTCCACGGGGCTGCCCGACGGTCGGAGGTCCAAGAGCCTCTGCAGCTCGGCGCCGAGTTGCGGCACCAGGATTCGTTCCGCGATGTCGTCTACGCCCCCGACCGCCTCGACGTGCGCGAAGCCCCCGAGATAATTCGCGTAGTACACCCGTCCGTCAAAGCCGCGCAGCAGCAAAAACAGGCGCCCCAAAAGCCATTGCCCTGAGTTCGCACCGGCGCCATGGAGGAGGAAGACGTAGTGGCTGCCGGTCTTACGATCCACGAACTTTTTCAAATACGGGTCCAGCACGAAAGGGACCGCGATCATTGGCAAGAGGAGCGCCTCACGCAAGATGGCGTACACCTTGACAGCCACGTGAAAGGCCTTTTCCAGGTCGCCTTCCCGTGCGTAGCGGGCTGCGACTCGCTGCAGGAGGACGTTCGCGGGATACGAGCTGTCCATCGCTTCGTCGCTGCACGACGGCAAGGGATGCATGATGACCGTGCGAGGCAGTCCCGGATCATCGAAATGCACCTTGGAACTGCCCGACGTCGTCGCCTCCATGATGCTCTCAACAGCCCAATGGTCTGTGAGCTTCATGAAAGCGAAATCCTGGGCATTCACTAGCGCTGCCTGCACAGGCGCAGGACTCACAGCCACGAGCTCGATCATGAGCATGAGACAAATGCTGCACAGACTGAGACAGAGTACCGACAACAGGATTCCAAACCCAGCAGCCGATGAAGAGGAACTCAGCCTCGCCATGATTAGGCACACAGCCGTCAGCACCAGTGCTGGCTGCAGCACATCGCAAATGATGAGTGCAGCTGTTGTAGCTACGACAACAAGTGCAAGGATCGGCGCAAACAGCGTGCGGCGACCCGTCCGAGGGCCGGGCAGAAAGGGTTCATGAACGTCGCCGTCGTCAGCGTCTGCCTTCTCGCCATCACTCTCCGGCCCTTGCACAATCCACGTAGAGCACGTGAGAACGTAAAGCAGCACCAGCTCAAGCAGGAACACGGGCAGAAGCAGCGCCATGTTCCAGCCAAAAGCCTCTGCCCGAGACGACACCATGCCATGGAAGATCATCGCATAAATCTGCAGAGAGGTGCGTACATCCGACATCATCCCCACCACACCACACCACACCACACCACACCACACCACACCACACCACACCACACCACACCACACCACACCACACCACACCACACCACACCACACCACACCACACCACACCACACCACACCACACCACACCACACCACACCACACCACACCACACCACACCACACCACACCACAGCATGCCTCACAACAGCACAGCACACAACATCAGCTCACAGAAGCCACAAACCCCCCCAAAAAAATAAGAACCGGGCCCAAACTGAGAACCAACTCAAAACTAAGGTCCACGTAGTGCTGTGTTCGGCACGTGCCCCGGCTCTGGGCTGCCCAACAAGGGCGTGGTTCACATCACTCTGTTGGGCTGGGGAAACTGCCGACTGTCTTTTGAACTCAAGAGCATGTAACAGACCCATTGGCAACGGGGGACGTGTGCCATTTGTTCTACCCTCTTTCAGCCCACGAACAACCGCAGTGCCAACTGCTTGTAAGTGGGGCTAACTTGCTTTTTGGTCCTTGTCATTCGTTTGGACGTGTCACAAGTGGTAGCGGGTATTTGTTACTGCTGCGTAGCTGGAAGGCCAATTTGGCGAAAGCAACGCCAGGGCAGCAGCAGAGCGATCAGAAAACACACAACAACAACCGCACTGGCGCTACCCATGGGACCAGGATGTTTGCATGATCAAAGGACGGTGGCGAATGATTCGTATTTCACGCCACCTTGCCCGCCCCTTCAGCCGTTGAAATCCCTTACCTGGCTCTAACCTTGTTCGGGGCCCATTTTTGCCGTACTTGCTGAGTTTTTGATCGCGGTTTGCAGGTGGATTAGTCTTTGAAGGGCCCATACGCAGATCAGGTGGCCCCTCGGATTCAAAGGGGCTGAGGGTATACATCAGCTGTACATGAGAGTGATGCATAGAGTCCTCCCATGCACAAACGATACGTAGCACCCTCCTGAGCATAGATGACTGCATCCCTGTGCTGCCAGGCAGGTAGCAAACGAATGTGATGAAAAGCACCTAGATGAGGCGCAGAAAGGTCCCCGTCCTAGGCACCCCCATACACGGCCACACCGAGGCGGAACTTGGGCATTTTCAAGATCTGCACCCCGACCCCCCAAAGCAAAATAGCACAAGCCACGGAGAGCACTGAGTGTGCCCTTCCCTACACACCACAGCCCAAACCAGCCCAACAGCTGGACACAGAACAGCCGGTACGCCTGCTGCATACATAGACGACACCATATCAGGTCGCACCCCAGCGTATCACCTTCCATACCCTAGTTCCCCTCTCCCCAAGGACAAGGGACGCACTGCTTGCAATCCATGGGACTTGAGCTGATCGAACTGGATCTGAGATGGCAAGGGCGGAAAGAGGCAGTTATAGGGAAGCCGTCGCTGAGCCCCACCCCGCAGCCCTAATCACACGGGTGCAATGCGTGGGCAGTTTCTTGTAGCCCTGCAGGCGCATCCCCACCAGGGCGACAGGTGGCCTCACCGCCCCCTCAGGGCATCATGCAATGATCAGCAACCCGGGTACTGGGCCTTCTTGCTCGCTCGGTGGGGATGGTGCAGGAGCTTCGGCGGGTGGAGCATACAACCCGCGAGCTTCCGGCCAACCCACAGTCTCGGACTGGATTGGCCCGGGCCCTCCCATACATAAATGGCACCCCTCCCTCATCTAACATAAAAACACGCATCAACTTGATGCAGTACAATCGACCACATTATCTCATACATGACTGCATGTAGAAATTGGTTGGTTGGGGGGAAGCCGTCCTGATACCAAGCTCACACTTTTTGTTTGTTCAACGCAAAATGCCCAAAACCACACAGAACAGGAGTTTCTGCTGCCAAGGCGAACTCTTAGTCAGAGACACAAAAACTATGCCACTCTCACAACATTCACTTGTCTAGTTGGGCGATGGACTTACTTCTTCAGCTGCTTGGGATGGGATGGAATTGTGTCGGCCACCAGTATTGATGCTCACTGAAGCGCCCGCCGTCGCCAGGTATGGCAGGGACCTCAACCCCTTGCACCATACCAAGAACAATGCCACAATAAAAATCAGAAATTTCTGCCCTATGGCCTTCCGCTACAAAGCGGACCACAGCAGTTTCATGGGGGATAACTTGAAAGGATGACTGCAAACTGAGCATTGCGTGTGCAGAAGAAGAGGAATACACAGGCATCCGTGCACAGAATTGTTTAATTTTTGTGCACTTTTGCACACCCTGTTACCGCTCCTGAGGCCTGGCCCTGAAAAAATTAATTTGTTTTTTGAATTTGTTTTTTGTTTCGTACAAACACAATTTGCCCACAGAACTAAATATTTCCGCAAATCTTTCAAGTTTGGCTGGTAGTAGGCCGCTGCCCTCCCATGCACAGGGACAGGCAAGGGCAAGGGCCTCGGTTGGGGTTTTTGTGCCTAATCGGTGTCAGCACCTCTGTTGCGAGTCCTGTACGGATGTGCGGTTTGGGGGACGGGGGTGGTGGGAACTTGCAAACTCGTGTTATGCCAATCCGCCCTCTCCTCCCTTCCCTCCTAGCTGTAAAGCGACAGTGATGACCAGGCATACAGTTTCACAAAAGGGAAGGCGATGCCCCAATAGGTGGGCCCAACAGTCTAACCTGCCCCGCGGCGGCGTGTTGGACAGCGCCCCCGGCAATTTTGATGTTGCCCAGTTTGCTCGGACAATTGTGACCCAGTTGGTGGAGAAGGTCCCGGCGCAGGCGGTCGCGCCACCCAAATTGAAGAAACAATACAAAAAATGGGAACTAGAGCAGAGTACACCCATGTCGTGTGTCGCGCTGGAATCACAAGCATGGGCGAGTTGCTTGCGACCTCCAAAAAATTGGGGTCCTACCGGGCCGTGCAAGTTATCTCTTGCAACAAGCCCGTAAACCCGAGGCGCCTGACAGGGCAGCCAGGCAACCGAGAGTGGAAGCTGCAGGAAAGTCGAGGTTGGGCACCCGGTGGCAACCATCAGGCTAAAAATTAAAAATTCCTGGCATGCCAGCAGGGACTGGTAAGTGCAGAGATTGGGACCCTGGGAACAGTGGCAAGCATCATCATCATACCAGGGCGCCTTCAAAAGCATCCATTCATGAAGATCAACATCAGGTTTACTGCAGGATTTGGTTGTGCAAGATGTGAAAAAAAAACGCAAAAAAATAATCAATTTTTGGTTCAAATAGCTGCGCAAAAATTGAAATTTGCCGAAACAATATAGCAAAAATAAATCAATCTTTCCAAATTCTGGCCGTATGCGTAAAATTTTTGCACAAAAAAAGTCAAATCGGCCTGCACAAATTAGGGTTCCGCGAAATTCAAAAGTTTGGCTGGTATGGTTCAAGATGCAAAGAAGTTTGCTGAAGAGCCAGCGAGCAGGTTACCCTGTGTGCCAACCCCGTGACACTGACCCTGCCGTTGACCACGGTGTGTGCAGGGGTCAGGGCTGGGGACAGTATCTGTGCAGGGGCAGGGCTGGTGAGATCTAGTGCGTGGGGCAGCGCAAGAGGGCTTTAGTGCATGGGGCATGGCTGGGTCAATGCAGGGGGAATGTTGGCTTTGGGTCATAGGCACCACTTGATTCCTTGCCTGCACTCAGAAGAATGGGTCGTTGCAACTAAGCACACAATAAACATGACTGCAACACGTGGACATTGTTGCTACACACACTGTGTGTGCAGTGCATCAGGTGACCCCTGGTTGAGGGGAGCGGGCCAGCGCCTGGATGTTTTGCCAATCATCCCCCAAAACCCATGCAAACAAACCCTTGCTACATGTGCTAGAACAGAGCAATTTGGCTTTAAGGGTTTCAATAGCTGCCATGGTACCAAACTTGTTCAGCATGCATGGTATTTCCTGTGGCCTGGGCTGTGCTATGGTGTGGTGTGTAGCGCGTGTTGTGTGGTGGGCTATGTGTCACATTTGGTGCATGATTTGGATTGTGAGGGGTTGTGGGGTCACCACTGTCACATTTTTTCGTGATGATGTTTTTCCGTAAAATTTGCGACATGCATAATGTCATACTGGAGAGCATGCTGAGAGAAACACAGTGACCCCCACCATCCCCCAAAATGAGAAGTAGTTCTTATTTTGGTACAGCTGGTGGCGGTCTTGGTGGAGGTTCCTATTTTTTGGGGTGGTTCCTGTATTCCCCATCCTTGGCCTATTGCGTGTCAGGGTGGTGGTTCTTATCTTTGGCACACTCCATGGAAAACCCCACACTCCACGTCATGCACCGTCTGGCCGCGCCCCAAGAGCTGCCGTGCTTGACATGATGCCAATCTGGAGGTGCTGAGTCCGCACAATGGTTCACCACGGTGCTATTGCATTATGATACGGCAAGCGGAATGCACAAATCAAGCTTTAATTCTGCCATCAACAATATTCGTTTGGCTGGTTTGGTGTGGACACCACCCCACCCTGATCCCCTAGATTCTGCGTACTCATCGTACGCATGTGTTATCTTGGTACCTTGGGGACGCCCGTGTGAGCCCCCATGGGCAGGCATCAGCCTGCCCATGTGGCCGCGGACGGTGATCGTCGTGTGCCAAATCCGGGTGCCATTTTGGAGAGAAGAAAGGGTCGTGGAACCGGCTCGGGTCATAGGTTAGTATATGTCTTACACGCAGTGTATCGGAAAAATGAGCAGGGTCGCATCTACGGCCTGGAAGCAGACTCAACTCTTGCTTTGTGCCGCTGACAATCTCCTTCGCTTGGACTACAGGCGGCCCATGTCGCAGTATATGTATAAGACCCTCCACAGGGGGACAGAATGGTTCCAAGCACCCGCAAACGAGGGTGGGGTCCAAGTGCTGCAAGCACCAGGGACGACCGTGTCGGACTTTCACTGTGCCTGCAGTGTGCCTGCTACCCGCTTACCATGCACTCCCCGAGCCAGACGGGGCTGGGCAAAGCACAGGCACCACCGCAACTGCATTCTGTCGCCCTGGAGGTTCGGATCGTAGGGTTCCTGACAGGGACAGCCCGTTTCCTGAACCGAAGGCGCGCTCAGGTGGACTTGGAGGTGGGACTGCAGGTGGAAGTGTTCACCCTCTGTCGCACCCTCCTATCCCTTCGTTCCCATTCCCTTGCACTGACCAGGTATATTTAGGCTCTGTGGTGTCAGCTGGCCTCCCACCATAGAGCACGATGCATAGCTTGGGTGACAGCGGCGCGCCACCTCAATGCAATGCTTGTGCGTCTAGGCAGGGCTTGGCTTGAACAGCTGCTGGCAACATGGAGGGACCCCCCGCCCTACCCCACACCCTTCCCACTGGAGAATTTGCAGAGGCTGGGACAAAACATTTGCAACCTATGAGGGCAACATGCCTGCGGTGCACCGGTGGGCCGGCAAGGAGGTGCCAGCCGGACCACAAAGGGACGACTGCTGGTTTGTTAATTATTGATACTTGACAACTTGCGACGCAAGAGTGATGGCATCCGCAATGTTTGTATATTGCAATCGACCCTCAGGACCTCCGTGCGCCATTTGTGTTGATATCTGCAAATATCAAATCCCATACCTATTGCTTTTTTCTTCGATTCGGTGCACATCTCCACGTGGTCTCCGACCCGAGCATGAGGAGGCTTAAGGTCTGCACACGTCTGCAACCACGTAACCGACGATGTACCCGCACTGTGCCGACTCGAGCCCAGCCATTATGCACCTATCATACACCAACTCTGCGCCTACAATGCAGCTGTAATGCACATCTGTTGCCCCTATGCGGTATCCGCCTGCGATGGCGCATAGACAAGCACCATCCCCATTTTTTACGGGGTACAAAATTCGCCAACTTGCTTCACAAGGAGAGAGGTGAAATACTTTGCAGGGGAATGGCTACCAATTATGGGCAGGCCACTGTCCTGTCGCACGGGCTTCTTCTGGCGTGGGAACATGCAGCACTCATGAGTCTGATTCACAGCGACAAAAACTAGTCCTGGACTTGAAAGGTCTCTCTGACAGCTCTTGCGATGGATCTGTAGATGAATATGCTGACGAATGTCACGACAATGAAGATGTACGTGAAATGGGCAATGACACGGAGCAGCTCATGGTGGCAACCCGCTTATGAACGAAAGTGGGGGCACAAGACATCACGTAATTCGGGGGGCAGCTGGTGCACAACTTGTGTGGAAAAAGCGGATCCCTCCAGTGTGATGATCAAAAGTCAAGCATCAGGGAAAGCTCCGCCCTGAGGCTGAGGTGCACTGCAACCCCCCGGTCAGCGGCGGCTGCTCCTCCCCACCACCACCCCCACCGTGGCACCCACGGCGCTGCCAAGAGTTGCGGCCGCAGCGATGTACGGGAGGTACGGGCGCCAGTCCTTGTCCTTCTTCTTCTTGGCGCTCTTGGTTACCGGCGGCGCGCCGGTAACGAGGCCCCTGACTGCGCCCGTGAACGACTGGACTCCGGACATGGCGCGCGCCAAAGTCGACGGCTTGTCCCAACCCATTTCTTTAATCATAGCCACCGCCTTCCAGTGCGCGCCCCTCTCACCTGCGGAACGAGATGCGATGCCGCATGTTGTTTGGCCACTGCAGCACTGCAGCCCCTGAATCACCAGCGAATCACATTGCATGCTAACAGCCAGAATTCGGAAGCTGCTTCAGCCTCCGTCGGCTGCAGACGTGAATGGGCGCCTCACGGGGAATCGGGTCGGTGCAATATGGCTTATGCCGTCAATGTCAGCCGCGCTTTGCGCGTGCAGTGTGAAGCAAAGGGATTGGCATTGGGAGCCAAACGTAGGAACCAACGCAATGTGGGGACCCACGACACAGTGGCTCACCACGGGTGCGCACGGTGGGCGCCTAACGAGGAAGAGCATGGAAGGGGCGGATGGGCATGGCGGTGCCCACCCGTGAAATAAGTGGCCGGGGGTGAAGCCCACAAACATACCCAAATCCTCCACCATCACTGCGTACAAGGGGATGTCGAGGAGATACGGCGAGACACGGCCCTTGTCATAATACGCCGTCATGAAGGCTCCATCCGGGTTCTTGATGCGGTCAATGTTCTTCGGGGTGAGCCCCCCCGTCAAGAA
The DNA here is from genome assembly GCA_964036045.1 of Eutreptiella sp. 'Long Island Sound 2002'. Lineage (NCBI taxonomy): Eukaryota > Euglenozoa > Euglenophyceae > Eutreptiales > Eutreptiaceae > Eutreptiella > Eutreptiella sp. 'Long Island Sound 2002'. The sequence continues at coordinate 49,198,715 of OZ038389.1, read as the reverse complement.
TAGACCACCAAATGGCATCCACTTAAGGCCCGCCACACCTGCACAGGAAGGGATGCGTTGCGGGCTGCGTGCTCAAACAAAAAAGCCCCCACTCCCTGAAGCCACTCCAACCCGGGGCAGCAACCGCCGTCCCCCCACGCCTCTCTACAGCACTCCAAAATCGTACACAGCTCTCCGCAACCCTCAAAACTCCTCCACAGTCTTCGGCAATCCTCAATAACACAGCCCTCAGCAACCCTCCTGGACCCCCCACGACCCTCCACGACCCTCCACAGCTCTCCACGACCTTCAGCAACCATACACAACCCTTAACAACCCCAAATAACCCAAACGACCCTGCTGCCACCAAACGACGCCCAGCCGCTGTGGCATTGGCTGGCAGCTGCCAATCCAGAGGGTTTTTCGAGGACTGTCGCCTGAACAACGCTTGACGACCCTTTGCGATATCCACAACCCAGAACAGCGCCTCACCCCATTCGCAGAAGCTTTTATTGCCCTGAGGACTGCAGACTTCAGATCAGGCGTGCTGCAGGGGGAGGGGGGGGGGGGGCAACCCCTCGGTCATACACACGGAGTGTCTGGTGGCTTAACACAAGTTCAAACGACAGCTGCCATTCTCCTGGGCTGAGAGCAGACTATCCCCCACACCACCCATACTTGCTCAGTTGTTCACCGTAGAGGATGGGGGGGCTGCACAGCATCATCCATGCTCCACAACCTTCGGCAACGATCTGCAATCCCACCACGCGTACAAAACCAACAACGCCCATTCGTGTAACTGATGCCACAGGGAGGAGGGCTGTGGAGATTGGTTCTGGGTTGCCACTGGGCGTTCAGGGTTCTCAATGGCGGCTCAGGATGCCTGTTAGCATCATTGGGGGAGAGGCCGGCACCCAAGATTCTATTTCTACGTGCACTATGAGGGGCTGTCTTGTGAGGCATGCCTTTGGGTCAATCGCGTCCGCCTCACTCCCACCCCCCGCCGCTCTTGCAGGTCGCGCGCCTAAAGGCCTGGCAATGTTGTGACGAGGCCTTGCGATGTGTGTGAGTGTGGGATCAAGAGGTGAGGTTGGGTCGGGGGCTTTTCCAGGATTCTGGAAGAGCCAGCAGTGTCACTGGAATCTCCAGCAGCGCCCTTTGATAACCGTTGGCTTGGATTTGCAGTCATGGGATCCCTCAATACGACTCCAAAATGGTGGCAAAGGCGGAAAAATTCACAGGGAGTGGGTGTGGATGGCAGTGGAGGGTCGTTGGGGGTGAACCCAAAATCAACTGAACCATCGGTGGGGCAGTCATCTCCTACCAGAGACTCCTTGCTGCTGCCGTCTAACAGACAACGTCGCGCCAGATAGGGATGCACTCGGATACACAATCAGTAGGATACAAAGGATGCATCAGTAAATCGCAACCCATACAAAAACAAAGGACTTTCCGAGCACACGCAACTGAAAATTGGCCACGTCAATCTGGTACAGCTGCCGTCGAAGGGTTGGAAGCTGATTCTTTACGGCACATAGTGCAGCCGAGCATCTGAAAGAATGCTGAAACCTGAACCACGGGGGTCCTGGGTGGCAAAATCCTGAAACAGGAGGGTCCAAGATGCTAAAAACACTGAAACCGGGGGTCCAGTTTGGGGCGATGCCTTTGAGGCTCTGACAAATGGACTTGAAATCAAACGAGTTGTGCATGAGCTCTGTACAATTTCGGAAACCTGGAGAACCCCCGGGCATGTCACCATTCTGCACCAGTTTGGACTATGCAGGGGTGGTATAAGTGTGGCCAACGGCGGAAGGGGGAGCGAGGGGGGATCTGATGTGGACCCAAAACAGCCCGAAATGTTTTGGTATGGTAAATTTTGAGTTTCTGCCTGAAGACTTTTCTCTCGAGTCCCCACTATGGGGGAGACTGGGGGTTTGGACCCCCGAGCGGGTCAGGGGGGGGGGGGGGGGCGGGGACAATATGACGTGACGATCGCACGCATCCGACTGCAGTTCGGGGTAACCGGGGACGAAACAGTTTGTGGTGCGCCACCCACGGGAATCACGGACAGCGCTTCTGGGACACAGGCAGCGATGGTCGGGAGCAACCGACGGCAGCTGTGGTACAAAAGGAAACCGGAATCAACGTAAGCGGTTCTGAGATCCAACCCATGGGTGGGCTACGTTGTGTGGGGGCCGTTTCTCAGCAAAGAAAACAACGCGCCTCCCGTCGGCACAACGCCACCAGCAGCCACACACCCGCTTCGCTCCCAAACGCCCCAGCAAACACGTTCATAGCCTCGTCGCATAATTCACACGAGGCGGCGTTCTCGGCGACCAACTGGGGCTTCTTATCATGAGCGGCCGCCACGAATTTGTCATGGAATTCAGGATCAACCTTCTCCGGATGTTGCGTCTCCAGAAATTCGTAGACGTTGGCGATGCCGGGGCCGGACACGATTCGCTCGACGCTGACGCGACGGTTCGGCGAACTGCATTTTGCGGCAAACTTGTCCTTCATAAACCCGAGCATCTGAATGTCCTTGTCCGTCCGAGGGGCGTACTCCGCGTGGCCGCCTTCGCTCTCAAAGCACATGTACCTAAGAACAACAGACGCGAGGGTATTCTCGGCAATCACCAATGCCATATAGTGCCCATACTACCCCCGAGTGCCATATGCCCCGAGTGCTATACAACACCCCATGCCATGCAATCCCGAATGCGACGTTCTTCAACACTAGTGCGATATCAATGGACAATTTAACCCCTGATGCCATATCCCCCAATTCCACGTCGCCATCCCAACCCTGGAATTCCAGGTGATTTCAAAACTATTGTCCCACAACCCCACGTCCCATGCCACATTACCCCCACTCTAGATACCCGTCCGTCCGTCCGTGTGCAGCGACAGCGCAGGGAAAAGGTCACAGGGGCCGGTACAACCTAAGGTACCCCTTGGTCCCTCAATCCAAAGTACCATGACCCCCACACCGTGTCGTAAGTAGTGTTCTTTTGGGTTGGTTGGTTGGTTGGGAGGGGTGTCTTGTACAAGCAGCCAAGGCAAGAACAACGAGTCCAAAGATGCACCAGGGCCCTCTGGGGCCTCTCGGACGCAATGTCGCGCACACATGGGATGAGCAATTTGTCGTCCATCGTGCCATCGGGAGTTTTACTCTCGTTTTGCTTGACTGGTTGCCTTGCCACGATGGTTTTTTTTGCCTCTCTCAATTTGCATGTAGGCAGCAACTCATCGTCCATTTGTTGAAGCCGCTATACGAGAACAACCACAAAAACGTAGATTGGCCAAGCAACCCGGTTGAGGCTGCAAATGAATGAGGGCTCGTGAGAGGGCGCTGTCGCCCGAATGAAGCAGTGGATGTTGTCACGGCGCTCCTCTTACGGTCTGTCGTAGTTGGAGCAGCGCGAGTCGCAGTTCACTTCAGGCGCACGCCACCCCCGAGAAATGCAATGACAACCAATCTCCTTATTCAACTCAGAATAGCGAAGAAAAAAAGTAATGATACTGAACAAACCCCTTCTTGCACCAAACCCCACCCTCGAAACGACGCATCCCAAATGTCCGTCTCGTGCGTGCATCAACACAAGAATGCGCACGCAACATCTCCAAAGTTAAACACGGGAGCATGGACCTCAATCCTATCACCTTTGGCCAACTTTAGTGACTGCTACAAGGCAGACATTCCACTAATTCCGTAAGACTAGGCATCCAAGACCTATGTTACTCGCTCATAGCTATGCAGCACCCCACCAAAGCCTCACACCCGTCAAATGAATCGTGGGTCAAGAAGCACTCGCCCAATCCGGTTCCCGGCCCCACGCACGCCATCGGGGCCTCATCTTGAGGCTCAACGTTGTTTAGGGTGATGCACTCCGTCTTGAGGCATAGCGTCAACAGACCATAGCCCAGCGCAACGAAATCATTGACCATGCACACTTTGTGAATGCCGGTCTCTTGAGCAATTTGGTGGCCGTCGAGAACCCAATCACGGTTCGAAAACGTGACCGTGTTGTGCGACACGGGACCTGTAGTCATGACGCGCAACAAGGCACAAGGGCAGGCAGCGACTTAGGGTGGGAATGGGGCGAAAGGTAGGCCTCGGGGCTTTGAAAGCGGCATTCCGGGTCACGCCCGCAACGTGTCGAACTTCCGGAGTGCATGACGCTGCAACTTGGTAATATCGTGTTCGCCTCAAGCCCATTCACGACGCCAAAAACAATGTCATCGAGAGGGTTTTGGGCTCCAAGGGATGCTTTCGCATCAAGGAGTTTCTTGGTCGTGCCAAAATTTGGAAATCGAATCAGAATGAAAAGACAGTGGCGTACGAGGACTCCATGTTGAACTAGATGTCGCAAATTCGTCCCGTGCAAAACTTTAGCTCAATAGCTCTCACACCTGCGACAGCTAGACATGCAACTTGCACGTCTTTGGCTTGGGCGGTGGGGACATTCGGATCCTCGATGGCATTGAGGTCGGCAAAAAATTGCTTGACGATGTCGACGAATTGCTTGCCTTCGAAGTCACTGTTGCGGTACCACTTCTCAAACACCACGTCACCGGGGGGCATGACTCCGCGCCGCAACTCGATCTCGCCCTCGTGAAGGTATTGGTACAACTTGAACCGTGCGTTGGACCCTCCGACATCCCCCCCCAACATCAAGTATTTCGGGACTTTGCGATTCGGAGACAATGGTGGCGCATCGCCGTCGTTTCCCCGTTGCTGATGTGTCATGATGCGTCGAATCCACTAAGTTGCGAAATGAGGCAATGTAGAGTACCAAAGCCAAACCAAAGGCCCGGAAAGCCAAACGCACCTTGGGATCCACTCCCGAATGCGAATGGAGCCACTACCCTCCTCAAGCCGTGTCATCAAGGGGTGGTCCCCTCAACAAGTCATCCCTCCATGGCACATGTGACGTGTGCCATTGCTCGGTCGTTGCATCTTTGTACAATCTTGTTGTAACAGTGTTGCGGCAACGTAGGCCAATGGTGGGTTGATGTTTAAGGGGCTTGGGTCAAACGAGTGGCATATGACTGAGAGTTGATTCCATTGGTCTTCATTCCTGACAAAACTTAAGGTAGCGAGGCTCGGGGATTTGGCATCAAAGTCGGCAACAACTTGCCATGTTGTTAGTGGGACACGCCGCCCATAGGCAAAGACACAGCTTACTCGAAGTGCATAAGCTCGTAAGTGTCGGACAAGGACCCGAGTAATGCTGCGTAGTTGCCCCGAATTAAAATGCCATGGCATCTAAGTTTGCACCACAAAATTGCATGTTTTCATGAAAGATTGGTGACTAATAGCACCTTGGCATCATCACATCATTCTGAATCAATCAAATTGTTCGAACGTTGACATCAGTTACAGTTCGGCACTCGTACAACATGACTACCGCCCTTAATTGTCATTAGCTCTGGACATGATACAACATGCGCACTTCATTGATTCAACTCGAATCCGATGGTCATCATGGGATCAACCAAATGCAACGCCACGGGCAATGGGTTTGACCGTGGCACCGGGCAATAAGCATGTCAACATAACCGCCCAACACGGAGGTGAAAAGTACCCCTTTGTCCCCCCTTCATTCGGTTCGTACAACACGGCATGTGTAAAAGTGTGTTGCGTTGTGTTAGAGTGTGCCGTGTTGTGTATGGTGGTGTAGCGAACACAAGCACCTTCAACACCACAGAAGCTGCTCATCGATGCATCAAAAGCTACGACCATGTTGTGTTGTGTTATGCTACGTTGTGTTGTGCTGTGTCGTGTTTGCGTTGTGTTTGTCGTATGTTTGTGGTGCGTTTGTGTTTGGTTTTATGTTGTGTGGTGTTGTGTTGAGGTGCTGTGCCATAAGACACATGGATTCCCAATGCAATTAAACACAATGCAAGACCAAGAACACTAGTCAAAACCCATGGGCTCAACTTGTGGCAAATACGATAGTTGATCGGCCGATGTCCATCGTTACCTTTCACGCCTCGTAGTTTCGGCACTTTGCCAAAATGCTAGCCATGTTCAATATGCTGTTGCCATGACAGTCGCGTTTTTGTGCCATGTGCTGCAGACTCACACCATGATGGTGTGACCCTTATTGGGACGAGCCTGCGTGTTACACAAGGATATGAATTGATTCCCTTTATCCCCCTTTATGGGGGAAGGGTGCCGCTACCGTGACATACCGCAAAATACCGCGGCGCCGGGGAATACCGCAGTATTATACCACAGTAAATACCGCGGCGCCGCGGTATTCCAGTATTTGGTCGCCTGTGTATCAGTATTTGACTTGAGTATCACAGGTATGTAAATCTGTGAAAATTGTAGCATTTGACTGTTGACGTTACGTTACATCAGTCGAAATAAATAGTTCTACACATCATGCATCATTTTTCAGGCATGATGAAAATGCAACTATTGCTGCTATTCTACATATGGCTATGGATGTCACCAGAAGTACGGGGAGCCAAAGGTGGATCCAAAAAGGACCCACCCTACTTCACCAGTTACGAAATGGGTGTGATCAAGAACACCCAAAGTTTGTGGGGAAGAATGGTAACAACATGTGCCAATGGGAGTCCTGCCTTTTTTGTGTGGGACCCATTGACACAATACAAAGTGCATCTCTTTTGTGCTGCCTGTGGACAACCTTTGCGTGTTCACGTGTGGCATAGGAGGGTTGCATGCCTTTTAGAAGAAAACTGCATTCTTCTTATGCGAGGGTATGCATGTAGGCACCAAGTTAAGGCCGTATTAGTAGGTTGTGGTAAAACGTACCATTCTTGGGAAATTCATAGCCAATTGACTCCCAAGTTACAAAGGGCCTTCCCCTTTATATTATTCCAACGAAGTGCCTTGCATAAGCAAGTGCTTCGACTTGTTTTAACTGGCCTCTCTAAGGGTGTAAGCATGAGTGCCACGGCAGAGCAAATGGCTTCGTTGTACGAGGGGAGATACAATGAAGTTGTTTTTCATGCTGATGTTTATTTTCCATTCAGTGATTCGGGTGCCCCTCCAAGTGAGTTTCTATTGGTAGCAATGATTGCCAAGGAGGCTGCCCAAGGAAAGGGTTTTTATGATGCTTGCCTCAAGTCACTAGGGGCACACAAATTGTCAGCTGACCACACATTCAAAATAGCAAAAAAGTGTACGGTCAAAATAGACCATCACTTTGAGAAGCTTTTTGAGAGTGCATACTTTGTGTTGAATGAGCTTGGCATGGTTTTGGCTTGGAGATTCCTAGAGGATGCCTCCATCCCATCTGACCTTCTTGAAGAGCTATCTCAACGGCCGAACATTTTCGTTGAGGAAGTTCACTCGGATAGATGTTGTGGAGAGGTCTTAGTGTGGCAAAAATACTTCCCCGATGCACACTTGTGCCTGGACTTGTTCCATGCCATTCAACGGGTCGTCCGTGAGATCTCTAAAAAGGAAAAAGGGTCGGCCACCGCTGCCAAGGCATTCGGAATGTGTTTTCGTGGAACAGGAGACAAGAACCATGTACGCTCGGAACCCCGCCTCTCCCTACTCCAAGCCCAACCCACGCCCCTACCCCGCCTGCCACTGTGTCACCCCCTGCAAATGCAATTGCGTCTCCCATATTGCCTGCATTGCAGCAAGCTGCGGCTGCACTCAATGTGTATGCGAATGCAGCACGGCAGGGTCAATTGACCCCCCACCAATGGGCACAATACCAGCAATTGTTTGCACAGGTACAGGTGATGACCAATTCTTTGGGCTATTCTTGATGCAAGATCTTTGCTGATCCTTTGAGTGAGTGAGTGGGTGAGTGACGGTACCACAGTGCAACCCCCATCTCCCCAAAAGTAGGGGTAGGGGTGCTCAATTTTTGGAGTGACCCCCCACCAATGGCGGCCCAATAGCTCAAAACGAGGGTCAAACGGACCCAACCGGCTATAGCTTTTCGAAAAGTAGACACCTTTGCGCAACTTTTGACCTAGGTAGCACCCAAATCGGAGCCGGTGGCACCAAGTTACCCCCCTGTACTTTTGGAGACCTGGTTGTTGCACTATGGTACCATATCACCACAAACCCTCAAAAACTCTCACTTTGTCCCATGTGCATGTCCTCTTACCTTCAAAAGCCTATCCGTATGCATGCATTGACCTGTTGCAAGGACATGAGGCACCACAAGCAGCCACAAAGGCCCCGGGGCTGGCCCGGGGCCTTTGCTTTTTTTAAAAATTTTGAATGTATATAGACAAATCTATATATTACTTCCCCGGTCGCGATGCCGATTTCCGCCTGTCCTAGTCGTACTTGATCCGAACAATAAACAAAAGGAAAAGGTAGAGAAACAACATGTGAGAAGGATATGGAAGAAGAAAGATAAGAAGACACAAGACCCCCACAACGGTGTTTTTCAACACCACAACAAATTTCACTTCACATGGCATGCTTGGGTTTGGTGGTCCGCCGAATGAAGTATGTGCCCCATTTCCAAGTGAATTCATGGTCTTTTATGTGTTTCCTTGCCAGGAGGGACAATTGGGACATTGCTAGGGCCATTGGTACCAAGTTTCAAAGCTTTTCCCATAAAAAGTCAATATCAGCCCAAAGTGGCCCTCGATTAGAGCAGCGGCCTCGATTAGGGCGTTTTACCTTAACAATGATGCCTTGGAAAGGAGGGCGCGTCTTGCGTCTTTTTTGAATTGAAGAGGGGCGCTATTTTTTTCCTTTGAGCCCAAAAATTCTTCCGTTGTGCCCTTTTGGCCCATTTTCCCAATGTTGTGGTCTTTAACATAACTATTTCTTTTCACCCTTTGCATACACCTCATTGACACCTCCAAAGAACATCCTATGTTGAGTGCTTGTGACCAAGATCCATGATGAGAGAACAACCACACCATGCCACACGCCCCATGCCACATGCCACATGCTCACACATACACGACACACTGGGTGTAGGTCATAGCTGCCTATTTTTTCCTATGCCGTCAGCTACAGGTCCGGTGTCCGTCGACACTGCCACGTGCACGGCAACCACGAGGGCCCCACCAACACGGGGGGCCCATGCCGGAGAGGTGAATGGTTTCACACACAGTTGAAGCTACGTGTAACGTGAAAGTCCGAAAAAGTAGGGTGAAAGACTATGGTTGGTGTGCGGTGAACAATTGCTTCCCCTTTGGTTGTACTGCAGCCCGATTGTGATAAAGGCCGTCTAAAGAGGATTTTGGCGTTGTGCTTCGTGTACTGCTAATTAGCCCACAAGCATGAGTGTTTAGGATGTAGGAGCCCCATGTGGTAACACATGAGAAACCGAACTTTTCGGTAAGGTGAACAATCAAGGATAGGCACGATGTTGATAGCACACTTGTTACACGCTCAGATTGTTGTTTGGGCTTCCCGTGAAGAGACTTCGTGCCTGCAATTCATTGGTTGCGCGTTTCAATATGGGATTGGGAATTGTACCTCCTTACAAAAAGCCACACTGGAACATAGCATGACAAGATAGCACAACGCATTGGCGCACATTCACAAATGGTGAAGAATGTGCCCCGGGCTCATTTTCGCTTGGCTCTTCCGGACTTGGCCCCTACCTCTCACCCGTCCCTCAACAACACGGTTTTACCACGTCTCAAGCCCAACATTTGTAGCCGTGGGCTTGCGCGAAAGTAGTAACAACACTGGAAGTAGTGGCCTCCTCATTTGGCTCACGATCTCATGTGACAATTCTTGCCTCAATTTCATCTTGGGGATCATTGACTAAGGGGCACACTCATGCTCATGAGAGTCCAAAGGACCCTCCGGTGAGATATGTGAGACACATTGACAGGTTGACAGGTTGATAGACATCATAGAAAAGTGATGGTTGGCATTGAAAAAAAGCACTCCAAGTGCAAAATTTCACAAAAATGGAAGATGCACAAGGCACTTGTGGTCCACAGGGTGGCATCCGGCCATATTGATGCACAAGGCACTTGTGGTCCACAGGGTGGCATCCGGCCATATTCTTGCTTTGTAACGTAGCTTTCCGGTTTCCTACATTTTTGCATCTGCTGTTTCGTTTCACCGCAAGTGTGTGGAGTACCTTTATATTTTACTACTTGTGAGTGTGTGCAAGGAATCTTGCCAATGGATAAGTTTTTCGGTGCTTTTGCCACACGGGATTTTTCCAGGGACATTATATTGGTTGAGTAGCATTCCCATTGAGACATGCAAGTGCTGCAATGGGTGTGCCATGTGGCCAACAATGGAGGACGGATGGTGGCAATTTTCATCTCGCAAGACCGGCAACCATGCTCTGGATGCATTAGCATCAACACAAAGTTCCTTGCCATATGAGTTTGGGTGGTGGGCATATCGTTGTAAAAAACCGCAAGGTCATGCCTTGGAGTATGTGTTGCATGCTTCACATTAGAAAATGTGAAACACAATCCCGTGCGTACTTTATTTCTTTCATCAAGATGCATTAGCTTTGCCACTATGGAAGTCTATGTTAGCAACGCTGATTGGAAAAAGTCGTTGTGCGTGGGGTTTGTGGGAATGGCGGAAAGTCCAACGTTGTGCTAAGTATGGAATCAGTTGCAGGCTGATCAATACTATTTGATTTTTGAACAAGGGTTGTCGCAAGACGCAATATTGCACCAATTAGGAGAAAACATTAACATGTCAATACAATAAGTGGCGTGGATGCTGCATTCATGGGTGCAAAAGATTTTAACACGGTCAACAATCCGGTTGGACCATGGGGAAGCAGATGTCTGTAAACCTTCAATCCAAGTTTATGTGATCCTATCGTTGTTGTGTGGTATCATGTATGTGGGGGAGTCGTGGGGTAAAAAGGGTCTGTTGCCCCTCATTCACCGCTTTCGGAAGCATACTGTGGATGCCAAACACATTTGGCATACAATTTTTGAGGAAAGGAGGGCATGTGGGAGGGTGGGAGGAGGCCATGAACAACATGTGTGTTTTGGGGTCCTCTTGAATTGCCTGTGCATTCTTGTCATGTCCGCTGGAGGACATCTTCTATCGCGTGAATGTACAAAAGTTATTGAACCTCTACTTTGCACACTTTGTAACCTGAATGGTACGGCCGATGAGTGGCACTTTCAAAGATAGTAGTTCCAATTGCACCAAAGACCGACAAATCACCGATACAATGTCACAAACAACTGCCGTGTGCATTCGCAAGCATGTTCCATGTGTGCAACCTCTCTCTCTGCATTAAAAATGTGGACACACGGCGCATTGGTCAATGCAAAGACATCCCGGGCAGTGCCATTACGCATGTGTGGTCTCTTGGACGGCCGCAAGGCATGAACGACCTTCTTGAAATGCCTCTCTCTGAAGAAGTCTAGGGCATGGTCGATGGACCGGGTCAAACGAGCATGAAAAATCAAGCTCCTCGCTCACACCAAGCCACAGGTTTCCCATGAGTTCCTGAAATGTTTTGTTTGGCCAGTGCAAGTCGGTGAAGATGTCTTCCAATAGTGGTACCATATGAACAATACATTTGCAACCCCATGGAAAACATCAAGTGGGAACTATGGAATTGGAATCTCTTTCATGAGAGCAGACGCTTGGTGCATGCATGCTAGGGGCAAGTCGTTCGTGTATAGTCTCAAATTCCATCACTGTAGGTACAACCATAAATGTTGTAATACGGACAGGGTCATCGCTCTGTTGTGGAGGATGTAGGTCCATCAACATCTAATAGTTTGCACTGTAGCATGTGTTCACCAAGAATGAAGATGGCCAATGGTGTTGCAGAAGCAATATTGCTGGCGATATGGAGGCACAAAAAGTGGCACGCCGTGTGCAGGTCCAAGTGCCACAAAAGAAGAAGAACATGAATGGCAGCCCATTGTGGCAGCACATGCGTCCCATGGCATTTCTTGTAGATGGCTCCGAAAGGATCCTGGTGCTGAACCAGCAGCAAAGGTGTTATACCAGCCTTTCAGAAGTCGGGAAGCGTGTGGCCAGAACGCAAGGCTCCTGCCCCGCCAATCAAGAAACAGAAGGCCCCTTCGCCGACGGATGTGGACTCCAGCAAGACCAGCAGAACCAGTGTGAGTGAGTGTGACAGTCCTCCTAAGAAGAGGAAGAGGGTGGGGGGAAAGGAAAAGGGGTGGGGGGCAGGGCCTTGTCACTTCCACATGTGCTGTCGCTTCACCATCTTCACCAGGTGCTGAAGTTGGGGCTCATTTGGGGCCCTGCAATGTGTGCCTTGAGCTGAACAGATCTACGTGTCTCTTTTGGGGGGAGCTAGGGGTCATAGGCGGTCGCAAGCGCTTGAGATGCCCTTTTTTTTTACCAAAAACCCCCTTTTGAGGGCTCTACATGAGCGGACTATGGGTTGTGACCTCTCTACATACATATTTTCTTGTGCTCTTTGACATGAAAGTACTTTTGGCAGCTGTTTATTTTTATCCGAAAAAACCGTTTTCCTACCTAAAAGTACCCATTTCATAGGCAGATGACATCATGACTATGAAAAAGGTGATTATTAATTCCCTTTGTTTCCTTGGGGTGTGGAAGAAGATCCAAATGTCATGTTTTTTGTGCATTTATTTCTTTTTTATCCATTTCATTCTTCTTTTTTGTTTCATGGATGGTGCCTATAGTGGTCGCCCACATGTTGTTGCACCTGCTCGCAAACCTGCAGGAAAAGAGTTTGGTCGCGCAGCATCCATATACAACGACGCACATGCATTCTTCCGTTCTCAATGGTATGCTATTTTTTGGACTTTTGCCATTGTACGCGCTCCTTGGTGTGGACATGGTGAGGCGGGGATGGAAAAGTTGTTCCGGCGAATGAAGGTGCTTATTGATTTGGTAGCATTTTATTTGCGTCGCTTCCAGAAGTATGAGCTTGTGGGTCCTTGGCGTCACGACCCAGACATTAAGGAGAAACCAAGGGCACCTAAGCCCGTGGCTTCCCCCTTCAACGCAAGCTCTAGTTCAAGCTCTAGCTCAAGTGCACCTCACAACAATAATGTGCAGGATTCAGAGATTGTTGTATCGGATGGTGAGGTAAGTGTTGATAGTGACTATACCTCAGATCCAGTGGAGGCTAACAAGGTGCACGTCGAGCATGCCAAGTGGCGAAGGGCCAAGGCTCCTTGCCTCCAACCACTTGTGCTGACAAGGAGGCACTAAGCCATTGCCAATGCTATTGTTTAGTGCAAGAGACATTTGGGATACGTCTTTCCATCAATGGGTTCATGTGTTGCAGCCTTGTGGGGAAGGAGGGAGCGAGGGAAGAGGGAGGGAAGGCGGGCCCGAGGGAGTGAGGGAGGGAGTGTATGGGTTATGCTAGCGCTAGACGTGTACGAAAATGTTCTCAAGGGTCGCAGGCGGTCGCAAGCGGTCGCAGGCGGTGGGCTCCCCTTTGAGCTGTCCAACAGCGAGGTGCAGCAGGAGCGCCAACAATACCAATCTGAGCGTCAGGGCCACCTTATGCAGCGTGTTCTTGTGGACTGTGTCTCCATGCAGTGGCAGTTGTTGTCCCTCACATTACGCGGATTCCCGAGGCGGCCAAGCCGGGGAAGCCAGTGGCTGCACTCTTGTACAGTCCTGTCATGACCCAGCATATGACCGGCGAGCTCTGGGCTAGCCTACAAGAGTTGATGCCGGCAACCTTGCAGCAGGCCCCCCAGCAGAAGTGAAATATTGCATGCTGGTATATGATATTTTTGCTCTTCTTATTTATTGTTTATTTCAGGATTTCAGGATTTTGGTCTTTATTGTTGGCAAATTTCACTGCAAGTTTCGCCGCAAGTGCAGCTAAGTGCTGCCCATTTCATTGCTCCATGAAAATCTTGAGACATTTGTTTCAAAGTGACGTGGTTCAGAATATGTTTGTGTGTAGGATGCATCTTCTTGTTGACTATGTGGTTTGTAGCTGTGGTAGATCGTCCAAAAATGGACACATGGGGGGTCCAGATGACAAAAAGTGGGACATAGCGGGGTTCACATCACAAAGAATGGGACACACTGGGTCCAGATGAAAGAAAACGGGACACAGGCGCATTGTCTGCGTTGCTTTGTTGTGCCCTCATCCCAAACTCCACTTGTAGCAAGCCCCCTCTAATCTGACTGGACGCACAACATGTCACAATGCGGAGGGCATTCTTGCCAACCAACATGAACCCATGGATTGAAAGGATGCCCAAGAAATGTTGGGCACCGCCAATCACGGTGCTGTGCAGCAGCGGATGCTCTTGTAGTTGCTTGCCAAACCGCATGCATGAATACTTCCTCGACAGTTTTCATGTACCATGACGTCTTTCATGTCCCATGAAACCGCTTGACCAAGGCCGTCTACTAGTTGCTTGGGCCTATGGGCTGCTTGTGCACCCAGCCTGTGGACTATGACCTTTTGGAGTTCGAAAATGGCAATTTCCGCGGTCCCAATGGGACGCAAGTGGACCCCCTTAACAACAGCTTCCACTCGCTGTCTCTTGAGGAGCTCGATGAGACCACGCCAGTGGAGGGGCATGATCGGCAGGAGTGTGTGTTCATGGCTGGACGCACACGTACTTGTGGCGGAAGGCCTTCCCCTGATTCGCATTCACCTTGTGAAGCGGAGCTTGTGACGATGGTGGTGGAGGCGCAAGGGTACAACAACAAGCAGGTGATGGGGTGTTGGGTTTGGGAGCTGAGGGTGCTGGGGGTCACCGGCACTTTTTCTTTGCATCCACAAGGCTGCCCTCATTTACCCTGTGTAGAGGAGAGGCGCGAAAGATTGATGCGTGCTCCAGAGGGGATCCTTAGGATTCGCAGCCAAGTCGTTTTGCACCAAGGCACACATCCAAGCTCTAGATTTCGCTGCAACGCCTCGCGTCGAGTTTTGGGTGATGGGAGGTTGGGTGGTGTGCACGTGGATGGTGCGAAGGAATAAGAAGGAGCGCACGCAGGGATTCTTGCACCAAGGGGCATCGAATGCTGCTTTGGCTGCTGTCAACCATGCTTGTTTGTCTCAGGCGCCACCCCAACGTACTCCCTTGGATTCGCCCACGAGTCGCATGTCGCCACAACGCAGTGTGACCCCGAGTGCCCGGACGCGCACACGCAGCTCTTTCTCCCATGCGGGCGCGCCGCCTCACGCATACAACCCATCCTCCGTCGCCGCCACGCCCATGCTTGGCCAAGCGCGCCCTCCTCGGTCTTTCAACTCCCCAACACCCCACGGTGGCTCCCCCATGTCATACGGCCCTTCCCCAAGTCGCTACTCTGCTGCCTCAGCCCCTGAGTTGCAGGACAGCCCAACCCAGTCCAGGACGACGAGCCCAACAGTCCACGGCGTTCACAGGAACCGAACATTCTGCCGCCCGCATGCTCGACGATCCGTTGATTCCCCTGCATTCCCGGGCAGTTCAACCCCGTCCAAGACGCACAGGACGACGAGCCCAACAGTCCACGACGTCCACAGGATTCGAACGTTCCGCAGCCCGCATGCTCGACGATCTGTTGCCTCTCCGACCCAGTCTTCGGTGTTTGGGAGTGAGCGCCGTGGCAGCCCCACCAATGCTCTTCAGGTGTTCTGTCCTAACCCCTGTGCCGATGTGTCTTTGTCCTTACCCACCTATGCGTCAGCGTCCTTCCTGCCTCCCTCCCTGCGTCCTGCTCTGCAGTCTGCGTTTGAGTTTTCCAATGCGCATGCTGTCTGTTCTCCTCTTTTTCTCCTCCGCCGTCTGCGTCGCTTGTGCTCCTTGCTGCCCGGTGGTGTTCTCGGATTTCTCCGTCGTCGGGTCGGCCTGCCCCTTTCGTGCTCTTTGGTCTGCACCTGTGATGCCCATCCAAGCAACAGGGAATGATGCAACAACGAAAGATGGAGGTATGAAATACAAAGCACTGTGCACAAATACCACCAGGGCCCGCCATGTGTGGGCCTGTTGAAGCCGGTTCTTGCATATTCATGTGATTGACATGGTGACTCAACGCGGTGATTGTCACGCATTCCTTTCACAGCTCTTGGCATTGGGTTTTGTGCTCTCCCGTGCAAGCCCAACTGACGAGTCTGTTGCATCAAGTTTGGAAAATTGGCTTTGGGAAGATCCTTGGCGCTCTGCTTTCCTATTTGCTCTTGGGCCTTGTTTTTAGCTGGTGGTGGTGCGTGCCGCACGCTGCTGTATTGTGTTTCGTATTTTTTTTGTTGAATGTTGGTGGTTTGTTGGCGCATTGGCACTGGCACCGCCCTGTCTATACACGTGTTGGTGCAGAATAGTCAGAGTATGAAAGATTGGGGTTCGGACCAAAGCAGGAGAGCGGAATCGGAAGCAGCTGATTGTGCTATTGTCTTGTACATACCGTGCCACAGTGGCTGGCGTTTCATGGTGTATTTTCATGTCTCAGACCTGCACCATGAGTCGGTGATCATCTACTTGTTGTGATCAATCCTTGTGCCTTCGCTATATGTACTGCTTTACCCTTTGGATGCAAATTGTTCTGAAGAAACAGGAGAAGTGCAGACAATAGAGTGAGCGCACGCGCCGTTGGGTTTCCTGCTGTGAGTTGGAAACACTGAGACGCATTGTTTTGCGTGGAGGGAAACTGGTGATGCCCTCCTGCGCTCACCGCCACACAAAAATGGGCAAGATGTGTAGCCCAATACAATTTTTAATTTGCTCAAGGGGGACCATGAAGTACTTTTGTGTCACAAAGCCCGTGGAAGAGCACCGAACGGGCCGGTTTGCACCAATATGCGAAAATGCCGTGGCTACGCTGCCACAAGTTGATGCCTGAGGCACTGCCGCTTTGGGCTATCTGTGTGCGAATAGTCACAGCGGCTGTGTCGCTGTCGCAGCACCGAACAAAGCACACGACTGGATTTGACAGCAGCGACATCTTAATGACCCCAACCCGTCCTGCCTTTAATGGGAAAACTGCCACCCAAAAGGGCAAATGGGAGGTGCGGGGCATTGCAGAGGCACTGTCTTGTGTTTTCCTTCCGGCATTCCTCTCAGTGGTTTTAAGTGTGACTCCTCGACCATGGGCCACATACCCAGAGGCAATACAAGAAAAAGTGCCGCAACATCGCTTCAAAGGACTCCCAGGGGGGGGGGGGATGAAGGGTTTCAAGGTTGAGGCTGCAAAAGGCTCTGCCACCACGGCAGGTGGGAGCCCAGGCTGGGTTGTCCTTAGCCTGATGGCAGTATAAGTCTTGCTGCCTCAGCGTGCGACTCATGGGACCAAGGATGTATGCAGCACAGGGAGTGTCAGCGTCGGGACGTTTTGCAACTGAGTTGCAAAATTTCCCGGTTGCAACGACAGGAGGTGGGACCTCCCCTCCGATGGTGCCCTGTTCTGACACCAAGATGTGGACACGGGAAGTGTTCTGTTCAGGTGGATTTGTTGGCGGTTAAGGTGCACGGAAGGCATGGAGCGTCGGCACAGCTGGCGACGGGAGGGTGCAGAGAACAGTTATGCGATGACGGGATCCCACACAGCGGCACGTGCGAGGGGGCGGATGGGGCATGTGCATCGGATGATGACCGCCAGTGGGGCTTGGGAGGGATACCCGTCTGCTCGTTGATTTACTGGGCCCAGAGTCAGTCATCCGCCATGTCTGTTGGCTCGAGTCGCTATCGCTGGTCCCATTGGCTTCATGCCAATATCAGGGCTCGTGCCCTGCTGCTCACGGGTGGAACCCGCTGACCCTCCTCCCCGCAGGTGTCACCTGAGTCCCAGATGCACCACTTCCCTGAGTACCGGATGGCGGCGAGTGCATCGATCTCCCGCAGACCCTCGTATGAATCTCCAAAGCGCCTCCCCCCTGCGCACCGAGCAGTGGGGACTCCCACGCGGAGACCGTCACTTGAAACGGAGATGCACCCCTACCCTGCGTACCGAGCCATGGGGACTCAACCCGCCGCTGCTGAAAGCCAGATGCACCACTTCCCAGTGTACGCGGGCGCCAAGAGTACATCTTCGGCATCGTCCGTGTCCCCCGACTGCCGCGGTGACCATTTCCCTGCAGACGTCGTAAGCTCCTCTTCGCCCCAGGCCAGCCGTCACACCTCACGGCCGCTTTCCTTCACTGGCACTGCGGCACTGTGCGAGTTGGCACCCCCGGTTTCAACAGTTGCGGTGTCCAGTCCGTTGTCGCTGGTCGCTTCCACTATCACTGGGGGGGAAAGCACATCGCGTGATTCACTGCGTTGGACGCATCAGGGGCAGACATCTGCTCTGTCGATCCAGCTCCCGGTGTGTCTGCCCGTTCTTCAGTGGATGATGCTGTACACTTTTGGGAGGTTGACGGCATAGGTACGACCAGACACCGGGGGTTGATGTGCCCTGTGTACACGAACGAGCCTACCTTGGTGCAAGCATCCGCACTAGCCGCCGTGGCGGTGAGAGTCGGTGAGTGGCAAAAAAAAATCCCATTTTTCCGTCGGTGAGTGCGGTGAGCTGATTTTTACAAAGGGAACGGTGAAGATCTTCGACCTCCGGGAAAATGGGAACGATGGAACCGTGAAAAATGGGTTTTTGTCCCATTTTTGGCCCATTTTCCTCAACCACATCCCGCCACAACCCTCCATAACCCACATCCCGTGTACTATGCTCGCTACCCCCCCCCCATTTCCCTAATTTTGCAACCCGTATTCCCCCAACCATGCGCCCTGTGTGCACCCCTTGACCGCCTATCATGCGGCTACCACCGATAGTGCGCCATTGTGCGCTCTTTATCATCCCTTTGTGCGCTGCCCATCAGAAGCTGCTGCCCTGTCTAAGCTACGGTCGGCGTACAGACCGTATTAATCTGGCGCTTCTTGGGTAATCTGGCGTAGCTTGGGCACGGCACTGGCATATCGCGCCACCTGCCCACGTTCAAATTCCATCCCGATGCGTGATGCCCTGCTCCCTGTACGCTGTTGCACTGCAGGCCCGTGAGAACGGCAAGGCAGGCCCAGAGATATCCAGAGTACACCTCCACAGCCAAACCCACGCACCGTCACCTGCAGGCACAAGGGAATCTGAAAGTTGGGACAGTCACCTTCAGGTACCAGCTGTGCTGTGCCGTGCCGTGCCGTGCCGTGCCGTGCTTTGCTTTGCTGTGCCGTGCCGTGCCGTGCTGTGCCGTGCCGTGCTGTGCCGTGCCGGCTCTGGCTGGGGATAACCCCCCAATTATGCATCCCTGCGTGGAACAAGGTGTGAAAGCTACGCAGACATGACCACAATTCCACCGTACAGCAGCATCCCCCGATCCTCACTTATCCCCACCTAAAAGATGGCCTATTCCTGGGCGCATTCCTCTCCACTATAATCCACCACTGATCAACTCCCCTTACTTGCGCGACTTTTGCTCACCTTTGTGCTCCGTTGTTTCATGATTCTTTTTTCATGCGCCAAGTTTCACGACGAAGGCTCCATGTTCGTATCATTAGGCACTGCGGTTGGGGAGGGAGCAAAGCAGGCCAAACGAAGTAGAGCAAAGCAGGCCAAACGAAGTAATGGGAGATCACTGGTCCGCAGACTGGACCGCCTTCAGCACCAGGCAAACATGGTGTTGCACGAATCCGCATCGCCTTCTGTTGCACGCTCGTCCAGCGCGGCGCGCATACAAAGACGCGGGATTGCGCAGCGGCACCGACCCTCCAACCCCACCGCCCAACCCTAAACCACCACTTTTAGCTTGGTTATCATGGGTCCCGACGCTCTGGATTCCAACCCGACGGAATTGGGCTTACCGACGGACCAACCGACTGCATACCGCTCTGTGCCACTTGAAAATTACAGTGACCTCCGCTTGTAGCGTGCTGCCAAACACGAGGAATGCCACACCAGTGAATTGCTGTCCTTGACGGGTCGACCGCCGTCAATCACTGGTCAGGCGCGGTTGGTCAACACCCTTCACATGTCAACACCCTTCACGTGTGTCATTTCTTTGTGAACTGTCACGGAAGATCCGGACAAGGACTATCTTGGTGCCCACTGCGACTCCCCCCTGTTTCATGAATGCAGGACAGCGTCGGGCATCCAGATACTTGTGACGGGGTGTCAGCCATGCTTGTTGCCCCGCATGACTGCGGTGAGAAGCCGCTCGACAGCAACTACACCCGATCCAATCCGCCCATCATCTACGCGGCAGCTGCGGCAGGCTTCACTCCGGCATTATCCGTTCCATCGTTACCCAACCCGGGGGTCGTGCCGCTGGGAAAGTTCACATTTGGCGAAGGGCAGCCGTCTCCTGCTGAGGCCGATGTCATTGCCAGCACATGTCCTGGTATTTCTGTGAGGCGTGGGTAATCATTGCACCACTACCCCATGCCCTACAGGATCACTGCACACATACCCCATGGGTGGATCACTGCACCCCAACCCAACCCCCCCCCGTACGGGAATCCCGTATTTCCCGTACAGCCCCGAACAGTGGCCCGTACAGTGGGTTCTCAGATCCATAGCACAGAAATAGGCAATATTAGGCACCCATTTGTCTCTTTTTCCTGCCCTCCCTATGCTCTTGACCAGACTATGCCTTGTAATGTATGCCACTCCAAGAATGCTGAAACTGTTGCTTTTTTGTCTTTGGCCGAGTCGGATCGTTGTACCCTTCGGCAGAAGCATTCTGATTGTGCTGAAGATTGGGTTATTTGTGAACTGTGTGTCCGCCAAGCCCGCCCAAACCCTTTTTTTGGGTCAGCGTCCAGTCGGTCCGCTACTTCAACCAGTACTACTACTGCTGCTACTAACGCTACTGATACTGCAACAAGTTCAGCCACTACTAGTGCCACGCCTGCTGTACCAGTGAAACCAGTGAAACCTTTACGCAAAGCAAAGAAAGAGAAGACATTGAAGACCATCACCGTGGATGACCGTGTAGCAAAGTATGGGAAATATGGGTTGTACAACAACAATGGAGTTCTGACTTGTGGGCCCTGTGGACAAAGATTGGACTACACGAGGGACGACGTCATCACAACTCATATTACACGGGATGGTCATGACAAGAAATGTGCAGCCCAAATTTCCCATGGAGCACAATATGTGTTGGCTGCAGGGTATGAGGAACGAGAAAAACTACGACAACACAAGGCAGCACAAGCCAAAGAACGAGCAGAACAACGGAGGAACCCTAGCCACAGCACGCAACCGTGGGACAAGGAGCGTGAAAAGAAATATAGGGCTCCGCTGACGACAGAAAACCGTGCAAAGCGTGAGGCTTTTCGAGAAGGGTCTGATGTGGCACTCCCGGCGGACTCCAATCAAACTACTCTACCTCAAAAGGATCCTCGAACATTATCGGATGACTTGGTGTTCGTTTTTCTATCAAATGGCCGCAGTTTGGCCCTGATGGACGAACTGCGCCCTGTGTTTCGTGTTCATAGTGCAGTTGGTGGTCACATGTGTGGCAAAAACCAAGCAGAGACATATGTGCGGCCCACTGTCATCAAACAAGAGAGAACCACTGCTCTGAACCTTTTGCGCAACGATGTTGATGACGGTGGGGGCATGGGGTTAATTTTTGACGAGACCACAGACTGCTGTGACGACCATCCCGTGAACATCATCCTCACAACTCAGAAACGCATGTGCTATGTGACCACCGCTTTCATCGATCGCAAATCACCCGTGAACAACATAACGGTTGCGAATGCCATTATGAATGAGTGGCCTGCCCTTAATCTAACCCGGGAAAAGGTGCTTCTGGTGTTGGTCGATAATGCAGGTTACTGTGCCCTTGCATTTACTGCACATCTGCAAGCTTTCTTCCCGAATGCCAAACTCCGTACATGTTGGAGTCACACTGGCAACCGCTTTGGGGCTGCCATGCTGGAACACCCCGATATGGCAGAGTTGCGGGAGTATCTGAAACTCATGCGTTCTCTTGTGCATGGTGCAAACATGGTGTCTCGGCGGCAGCGATACATTGCTGCAGTGGGTGCGGTGTGCCCTGATTACACAGACACCCGCTAGGACTCTGCGATTGGGCTGGTCCCTGGTGTCAAACCATTGCTTGATATGATTCAAAACCCGGCATTGCGAGAGGCACATGTCAATAGTTTGAAACGTGTTGCTCAAAAGGTTCTTGCTGTGATCGCCAAATACAAGGACAAGCAATTGCCTTTTTTTGATGAGCTGCGGGTGCTAGACCCTAGACAAAGGGCAGGTATGTCGCAGGACCTCAGTTCTTACAACAATCTGTTTGATGCCAGCACCCAGCAGCTGTTGTAGCGCTGTGGACAGTGGACCATCTATTGGAAACTGAATATTGTTGCTGGTGCTGATTTTAGTTTGTTGTCTTGGTGGGAGAATGCCTCCCTTTATATGGGTATGCCTGATTTGGCTGACCGTGCAATCACTGCTTTAACTTTGCCAGTGACCACCACTGTTGTAGAGGGGTCATTCCGTATTATGAAGGGGCTCCTGACGGCTGACCGCCGGGGTATGTCTCATGACACGCAAATTGGATACCTTGGATAACTCATGCCCTGCAGAATCACTGCACCACTAATTCTCACCCTACAGGATCACTGCACCCCTATGCCCCTACAGGATCACTGCTTCCCTACTGCATGCCCTACAGGATCGCTGCACCCCAGCCTGATGCCCTGGGCGCGCATTGTGTTGTAGGCCTGCATTGTGGTAGGACCGCAGTGTCTAGTAGGCCCGCAATCTGCCATAGGCCCGCATTGTGTGGAAGCCCGCATTGCTTGGCAGGCCTGTATTGTGTGAAACCCCCACATTTGTGCGTTGGGCCCGCATTGAGTGGTAGGCCCGCCTTCGCACTCCTGGTTTGCCCACGGGCCAGCTCCTCAACCCCAAGCAAAGCCCCAAGATTCTCTAACGCCCACAGAAAAACCGAAAAATCGGCAGACGTTGGCCATCACGAACGTCTTGACCATCGGATCTCCTCAACCGGAGGAGCCGCAAGGCTTTGCAGCGCCCACACAAAGGAAGCAAAACCGGCAGACGTTGGCCGTTGCGAATGTGTTGACCATCGATTTTGACCAGGATGTCCAGCAGGTGTCGTCTTGGCTGCCGCGCCCGTGTTGTGATGAGCAGCTGCGCCTTGATGCGCCCTGTGAGATGAGGCCCATGGGAGGGTAGTATATGAAGGTGATAGCAGACAGACGCGGGAAAAGCAGCGACAAGTGGTCAGAAAATTGCATCGGGGGCAACCACGCATCTCTTTCCATTCACGCGCGCCTTCAGTGTGATATCGGACTGGCCTCGCGTTCTTTGAGGGCAGGCTGTGGCATGATTCAGCTTGGGGATGAGGTAGGTGTTGGGAAGCAAGTAGGGAGAATGGCTTACATAACGGGGTTTGGGAAAGGGGAGGGGCTGCAAGTAGGGGGAAGTGAGCAGAAGGCGGATTTGAGTGAGCGAGGCGGGTTGTAAGGGTGGAGGGCTTTCGTGAGAAGGGGGCTGTAACCACCGTTTCAGTAGTTGGAGTGTCCAAAGGGGTGCCCTGGGGTGGGGAGACGTGGTTGTTGGTCCGTTTTGTGACCACCCATTGGCATCTTTTACTTTCAGTCCCGAGGCCCTTTTTGGGCACAAAGCCTCAATTGGAAATGCCGCCAGCAATATGAAGCAGGAACGCAGTGTCCTGCATGTGTCGGGATGGGCAAGGGGGGGGTGTTGAGAAATCAACTCCCGTATTTTTGACCTCAAAATCATGAATCATTTCGCAGAGGTTTTGAGACCCCCTCCTTTGGGCCATTTCGGCCATAGCCTAATTCGGGGTTTACCAATTTGTACAATCTTCATTTTTTGCAACGAAAGTATCACCCAGTGAGCACTTGATTCAGGACCCCGAAATGGAGGAGGCAGGGGTTGGGGGTGGGGCGCAGGGGCTGAAAGGAGACTTGGTTGGGATTTGTGGCCAGTATGCATGGATGCAGACCCAGGCCTCGTTCAATTGTTTTCTTTTACTTGGACCCCGTAGCTGATGGTGGGGTCCCAAGGGGGTGGCGGACTTTCGCTTGGTTTTTTTTTGGGGGGGGGGTCACGGGAGCCCCCCCCCCAAAAAGGGGGTTGGTTTGGAAAAGAGCTCCCATGATGAGGGCCATCATTTTCATTGGTGCTAGGGCGTCAGAAGGAAAATCACCCCAAAGAGGGGTTGTTGGATCAAGCGTAGGCATGGGCGCCATTTCCCCCATTTTTGGGGGGTCATCTGCGCAGCATACCCCAATGGGTGATATCGGATGTCCAACCCCTTGTATAACCATCATTTTGGGAGACGACATGATCCCCCAATGAATCACCTCGATTTTTCGATTTTGACCCCTCCCAGCCCCCGCAACCGGGTGCCACTTTTCTTGGGAGGGGGGAGGGGGCCGGGCTGGGCGGCAAGGGGGGGGTCGCGGGTTGGGGCCAAAACTTTTTTGTGTATTGTGGCTGCCGCGCGTCGGTTTAGACCCAAGTTTGAACAACTTTTTTCTGGTACATGGACCCCCTAACCAATGGCAGGGGTCTCTGGTCCAAATTCCATGTACCCCCGGTCGGCCCCTTATGGCCCTTGCCGGTGAGGACTCAACCATTCTCAGGTTGGCATGCATCAGCTGAAATTTTTCAAACATCACCTTGCAGAGGTTGTTGGATCAAACCACACAGGCCCACATATATGGGAAAACGCCACATACTCCATCCCCCCCTTTTGGGCGTATTTGCGCACCCTACCCCAAGGGGTCGAATTGTTGGTCTAACCCCTTTCAAATCATCGGTTTGTCCAATAAATGCATCACCAAATGAGTTTTTGGTCGGGACCCCGCTAGCCCCCTGATGGCGTGGTTTGAACGGCGTGATGGCGTGATGCGAACAAGCGGCCACCAGGGGCAGTCCAGGAGATTGAAGTCCACGAAGAGATTCGGGTGGCCTAGGTTGTCAGTTCTGTGGCCATGCACTCCGCTGTACCGTACCGCCAGAGCGCGGACAGAGGTGACGGCCCGAAACAACCTCACTTATCACCGTCAAAGTGCCGACTAGCCCGAGGAGTGTCGCTGCCAGGGGTGTAAAGGTCAGTGCCAGCAGTACACAAGTCCATTGTTATAGCCTCTTTCTTGTTTGTCCAGTAACTAGTAATTGTATTGCCACACTGTTGGTATGTACTTCATTGCCGGGGCAGGTGTAGGGCAAGAGGTCAGGAGGGATGGGAGGTCAAGACCTGTTGTACCTCTCTGCCACCGCCACCGAGGTCTCCCCCGTGCTCCATTGGGGCTCCATGGGGGGAAGCACTTGACGCGGCGCAGAGCTTGGGCCACCTATCCCGACCAAGCAAATGTGCTTACCACCAAGGGGTTTGCTCTCTGTAGGGGCCATTTTAGGAGGGGGGAAAGCACAGGCCGTTCCGGGAAAACACACCGTAAAGTAGCATGCGGCGCTTCCTCTTGGGCCCCTAGCTCTAGTGTTATGGGGGGCAATGGGTGTGTAAGGCCTGTGGCCTACAATCCCTCGTGCCCCCTTGCCGCGCAAGGAGGCGGGAGGGCTCAACAGGGAGGGTACTGCCCCTCACAACACAGCATTGCTCAGGGGGTCTTGAGGGGGGTGGTAGGGAGTGCCTGGGCTGAGTCAGGGTGGGGGGTACGGTTGGGAGCGGAGGTGAAAAAAATGTCAAACAAGACCCCCACCTTTTTGGGTCAAAAATCACAAAGCTTTTGGTTTTTTCGATTATGAGCCGAAAAAATATGTTCAAGTTCCGAATTCATAGGGTTTGTGTGGGTGGAGTGGGACGAGTGGTGATGCAGTTTATATGCAGCCTTCAGCCATTTTTGCCATGTCGGCATTTTTGACAATCTTATTGACTCCGTGGTACCCACCTTGAGGGGTGCAGGTGGGGATGTTGTGATAGTATACGCACATTAGGATACGAAAAGGTGTTTTTTTTGCAGCCTCTAGCCTTGCCGTGGGCCGGTCTGGCCCGTGTAAAAGACAATTGGCAATAAAAATGGCCTATATGTTTTGAGAGAAAAATGCCCTCTTGGCAGCGACTCTTGACGGTTCTCAAGCACACTTGGGCCGTTGTTGGGTCATCATTAGGTGACAATGGGAGTGCGTACAAAGCCATGGGGAGCCATTTACCACCAACTAGGCCCTCTTAGTGGGGCTTAGTGGCCCCCGAAAGCAGTGTTTTGGGCTTGTTTGGAGGAGAGTGGGCAAAAGTTGGTTGGCGTAAAGCCGCCAATATGCGTCGATTCAGACCCGAGACCCATTCCACTTTTTCCTTCTAGATGGACCCTCCAATCCATGATAGGGTTGCTATCTCCAAGTTCCCCGGATCGGCCAACCTATAGGGCCCTGCTGGTGAGGACATAGCAGCTTTGAGGCCAGCATGGGTTGTTTTGAAAAATGGCTCTTCTTGAGCGACCCCCGGCAACCCCCGGGAACCCTTGGGCTGTTGTTGGTTGATCATACTTAAGGCAACACAAACAGCCCACTTTTTTTTGGAGCGTTTGAGGGACCGCATGTCAAAACTTTGCGGCTTGAACTCACCCCAGCCCCTTTTTTGAGGTGCATTTATGATGGTTACGTACCGTGGGGCTCACTCCATGCACTCTCGGTATGGTTTTCTTATACAATTTTAAAGATGAATTCTTGGGATCTTTGACAATGTTGTTTGGTATGTACACCCATGTAGAGACATTTGAGGACACAATACATTCGTGTGTATACCAATTTGTCCCTTTCACATTGAGTCCTATGCCACATGTCGAGGATAGGGAGGGATGGCAATTGTCCTAAAAACAGGTTGAAAAGCAGCTCATTTTCACCTTAAAATAGACCACCACATGGCACCACGGCATAAGAGACAACTCATTGAATACCCGCTTGAAACAAGTTTCGTGTGATTTCAAGCCATCTCGCCTGTTTTATGGCCAATTTGGTGTCCAAAAACAAGCGTTTGTAGCCTGTTTTTTTTGGACGATCATCATGAAAGTTCAAGACAATCGCAAGTGTGTCCTATAGGTGTCTCCAATGAGGGCCATTCATCTTCCAGGGGGATTGGGCTCTCAAAAAGATCGCAAATTGGTGTTCAATGAGGTGTCTCTCACGCTGTGGTGCCATGCGGTGGTCCATTTTGAGGTGGTAATGAGCCCCCTTGCAACCTGTTTTTAGGATGATGGTCATGAAAGTTCACTAGCGTGTCATGTAGGCATCTCCAATGAGGGCCGTTCCTCTTCCACATTGATTGGAACATCAAATGATTGCAAATGGGTGTTCAATGAGGCATCTCTCACGTTATGGTCCCATGCCGTGGTCCATTTTGAGGTAAAAATGCGCCATTTTTCAGCCTATTTTTGGGGTGATCGTGCTAACAGTTTAGGACGATCGCCAATATGTCATGTAGGTGTCTTCCATGAGGGCCGTTCTTCTTCCTTGGCAATTTTGCATTCAATGAGCAAGTATACAACCCAGCTTGGTCCCAGCTGTAAGTCTTGGTCGGGTCCAAGGAGAGCCACAAATTTAAGAGGCAACAAGTAAGCAGCAAGCAACAACAACTATAGACGATTAATAATTATCCGTATGGACACCATGGCTCAAAATAATCGTCATCCAAGTGGCTCACAACAACCGCAGGGGAAATGCATGTAACCTAAAAACAAATCCTCTGTGATTTCGAGCCCAAGGGTGAGTTAACCACTAGCTAGGCCACTTGCCAAATGGGAAATATACATGTATGTGCGTATTTTTTTTTAAAACATCTGTTTTTTGGGCCATGGCCATGCTCAGTTGGTGGAGATTGGGTGTGTGTTGGTGTATATTGATGTGTGTGCTTTTCAATCACTTGATAGCCCCATCGCCGTAGAAGAAAAACAGTCTTCATTGGAGACGCCTGCTTGACAAAATGGTGATGGTCCTAAATTTGTAGGATGATCGCCCTAAAAAAAAAACAGGGTGGAAACGGTCATTTGTGGAGCCATGAAACAAACTATCTATAGACGGCTCACACAAGGGTGAAATAAACCTTGGCCAAACAGGTTTTGGCCATTTGCTAGTAGATTATATTTTTGGGTGTATATTTTTCTACCTTTACTTTTTTTGTTGGAAAAGGTGTAAAAAAAACAAAATGTTTTCATGCCTATTCTCTTTCTTGTGAGACTAGACTTAGATCTACCCTTGTGTTGAGCTTCCATCGGAGGCGGTGGTCATGAGGGCCAACCACCATGAGGGATATTGGCTCCGTCAATGTGAATGGCGTTGGCTTTGGCGGCCCGAGTGACTTGAGTGTGCTGGATGCACAAACTCAAGCACCATGTGGCCAAGCGGGCAAATCCATACATCAAAACCCATGGAACCCATGTCAAGAATGAGCAAGAGAAAGAGTGTGTACAATGTGAACAAAATGATGCAACACGAATCGCATGACGATGACGGTTTCATCCAAGGGCCTCAAAATATCTTGCCATTGGGGGTGCACAGGGTTGCATGAACACATGAATCTTGCACAACTTCAGAAGTTGCAAGCTCTTCGCCCACCCGGCCAAAACCAGAAAAAAAAACTGCAAAACCTGCAGCTACCCCATTGCTTCCTTCCTATATGGCTTGATATGCCATGGGGTAGTCCATTTTGAGGTGAAAATGAGCCATTTTTCAACTAGGTTAAGGAGAACCATATGGACCTAGCTTGGTCTCAGTATTGATTACTGAGTTGGGTCTTTCCCAAGAGAGGTTTTACAACCCATTTTAGGGTCCAAGGTGAGCAATGCATTTTAGCATCAAGTAGCAAGCGGCATAGCATTTCGGGGATACCGTGGCTCAAAAGTAGCATCCAAGTTGCTCAAAACAATCGTAGAGCAATTGTGCATCGCTTGAAACAGTTTCGTTTGATTTTGAGGCGTCTAGCTTGTTCTATGGCCGATTTAGTGTCCAAAAAATGGACATTTTCAAGTAGTTTTCAGGACGATCATCCTAAAAGTCCAAGATGATTGCGATTGTCAGTGTGTCATATAGGCGTTGCCAATGAGGGTGTTTCATCTTTCATAGCGATTGGGCCATCCAATAACTGCGAATGGGTGTTCAATAAGGTGCCTCCCACGCCATGGAGCCACACAGTGGTCCATTTTGAGGTGAAAATGAGCCGGTTTTCAACCTGTTTTTAGGACCATCGTGATGAATGCTAAGGACAATCACCAGTGTGTTGTGTAGGTGTCTCCAATGAGGGCCGTTCATCTTTCACGGCAACCAGGCTATCCAATGGTTGCAATTGGTTGTTCGATGAGGCGCCTATCAGGCCATGCCATGCTTTGGTCCATTTTGAGGGGAAAATGAGCCATTTTCGATCAAAATTGGTATCCAAGTTGCTCAAAATGACCACAAGGCAAATGCTCATCGCCTGAACAAGTTTGGTGTGCTTTCGAGCCGTCTAGCCCATTTTTTTTTTGGGCTGATTTGGTGTCCAAAAATGACCATGTTCAAAAGTTCATGACGATCACCAGTGTGTCAAGCAAGTATGGGCCGGTTTTTTTCCTCAAGCAATTGGTCGATCAGATAGCTGCAAATGGTTGTTCAATGAGGCGTAAGTCATGCCATGGTGCCATGCCGTGATCCATTTTGACGGGGAAGGGGCCGTTTTTCAGCCAATTTTGATGACGACGGCCATGGTGTCAAACAGGCGTTTCCAATGTGGGTTGTTCTTTTTTCAAAGCGATTGGGCTTCAAATGACTACAAATGGGGGTTCAAACAGGCGTCTCTCACGCCGCGGTGCCAAGCGGTGGTCCATTTTCAGCTGATAACGCGGATTTTCGGATTTTTGCTTTTGGGGGGGAGGGGTCATCGGAGCCCCCTTGCTAGAGCCCCCCCTCCCAAAAGGGCCACCCAAACC
The DNA here is from genome assembly GCA_964036045.1 of Eutreptiella sp. 'Long Island Sound 2002'. Taxonomy (NCBI): domain Eukaryota; phylum Euglenozoa; class Euglenophyceae; order Eutreptiales; family Eutreptiaceae; genus Eutreptiella; species Eutreptiella sp. 'Long Island Sound 2002'. Next base: position 49,168,994 of record OZ038389.1, on the reverse strand, counting down.
AACCGAGGCACGCCTTGGGTTTCAATGGAAGGGGGAGGCAGGGGGGCTGTCCCAAGGGGCAGAATGGGGAGGGGGGGCAGAAGATTGGAAGGGGAGGGGGGCACTTACTTACGACGAGAGTACACCTCGGTCAAGCCCTTGCTGTGATCAAGACTCATGACAAGGACCATGCTGCATCCTTATCGTTCCGCTTAACTTGGTTGGAAAATGGCTCATTTTAATCTCAAAATGGATGGCACCATGGCATGAGACACCTCAACCGTTTGCAGTCATTGGAGACCCAATTGATGTGGAAGAAGAACAGCCCGCATTGGAGACGCCTACATGACACACTAGCGATCGTCCTGAACTTTCAGCATCAGCGCCCCGAAAATAGGATAAAAAGCGGCTCATTTTCACCGTGAAATGGACCACGGCATGGCACCGTGGCACGAGAGACGCCTCATTGAACACACATTTGCAATCATCTGAAAGAACGCCTCTCATTCGAGACCTCTACATAACACATTGGGTGATCGTTTAGGACGGCACCAATGAAAATAGGCTGAAAAACGGCTGGCACCCCAGTCTGATCTTAGGGTGCCGAGTTCAAGCCATTCCTGCTGTTTGTTTTTGGCAGGCAACCTGCAACATCAGCTCTGCAGAGGTGGTGAGATCAAAATCAGGTGGGCCTAGCATATGTGGAATACACCTCATGGACCCCCCATTTTGGGGCCTATTAGCATACCATAGCAGGGGTTGAATTTGGAGGTTAGTCACTTGGACAAGAGCATGCAGCACAAACCCAACCAGTGTCAACCTGCAAGAACAGCGTGCACATACAGCCATAAGCATTGTACGAAACTTTGAAACCAAAACAAACCATCCACCCCATTTGTGCACTCAGCGGTGGTTGTTTTCGTTGCCATTGGCACGCTATATCTGAAAATTGTGGTGGCGGTGGTTGGTGGTCACCAACATCGCGAAATGACCCCTAGACCCCACAGATGAGCAATGTTTTCCGCAGGAAAGGGCCACCTAGGCTTCACTGTTGGTCCACACACTTTCTGCCCGTGTCACTGTCCCCATCCCAGCCCCTTTTCCCTCTCCCTCCGCTGCGGTGCGCTGCAGACTCCGTCCATGGTAATTATCTCTGAGGGCTACAACGCATCCCAGGCTCGACGCCTTAGCTTGGGTGCTGAAAGTGCACTGTCCGTGGGGACTACAGAGCTTGGCAACCCCTTGTCAAGTCGCTACGGAAGCAGCCGAGCACTGCGCGGAAGCCTCCATCAACGACTCAGTCTTGGGGCCGAAAGTGCCACAAGTGCTGCGTCCACGGAGCTTCCTTTCCCCCTGTCAAGTCGCATGACAAGCGACGCCGAGTGGATCTGAGGGGACGGGTCTGGGCGCATTTGCCAAACAACGGGATGTTGTTCGGGTAAAGTCGCTTGTTTCTGGTACACTTTTTGAGCCCGGAGCTGTCATTGGGTGTGTGGGTTTGTGGGTGTGTGGGTATGGGGGCAGTGGGTAACCCTGAGGATGATATGCCAGAGGTAGTAATGCTTTTCAATACAAGAGGCCCCTTGTGGGGCCCAGTCCCCCTCCCCCTGGGAGTCCAACAGAAGAAAGTCCTCAGGGGAAATATGGAATGCCAGAAAACATTTTGAGCTATTGCTGGGCCTAAGACCCAGGGAATGCTGGCCTACGGGACGAGTCGGGATGGATTGGGTGCTTAGGTGGGTCCTGCCAACCAGCCCCTCCCCCTTTCGGTTAAGGATATCCCTGGTCCCGGATGACGTTTGGAATACCGCGTTTTTCACTGCTTTTGGTCAGATCCCCCCCCCCCCCCGCCTCAAAGCGTCGCTGGCCAGGGGACCCTCAGGCGACGCAGTACGGAGGCTTAGCAAAATGGCCAGACGTCCCCCGCAGCAAGAAACACAGGCAGCACCCCCTTTGGACACCCCCGCAACCTCCGCCACCGGACTATGAACAACGGTGCGCCCAAGAAACTTTTCTGAGCTGCCAGAGGCCCGGAAAGAGGGCTGCTTGGCAAATATGTTCACCCCGATGGTCCCTGTCAGCGCGACGTAATTACCGTTTTGGAGTCCCCCCCTCCGAGTCCTCCCCGACCCCCTGTAGCCCGCCTTGGTTAAACCAGGACGGGGGAGGTTGGAGAATTCGGTGCTCAGGAGGAACCGAAGTCGATTCCGGTAGAGCCGGACCCCCGGATTAGCCGTAAGCTCTCTCCCTCGTGATCTCCACTGGGCACACTCCCAAGTGCCATCGTTATTTCCATGCTCTAACCGCGTGTTCACCAGTTGCATTGAGTTTGGTTTCCACGTTGGTTTCCATATTTTGTTTCGCTGTAATTCTGTGGTACTTTCTGTCCACACCGTCACTTCCAAGTACAGCCCTGAAGTATTGGGGGTGACGAGATGATGGGCACGACGGGCATGAGACCGGCAACACATCTCACAGTCAGATCCCGCCCCACCACAACCGGCTCACAAACATGGCATTTTGCATTCTTCACCACAAAAAATGCGCTGAGGGCTGGATTTGAAGGCCTTTGTGATGAAGGGACCGATGAATGTGCCGATAAGATGAGGATGTATCGTGCGTGTTGTCCTGCTACGCGTGCGCATTTTGGTACCCTGTAGCAAGGGCTGACAGGGGTGTAAACGCGCACTAATCTTCCTCCGAGTTTTGGTGTCCTGACTATCTGTGCTGGTTGGCCAGTTTGTGGGATGCGCATGGCCAAAAAAGCCATTGCCACAACCACTGCCGCCCAAACACCTGCCTTACACCCAGAAGGCTGGCACACAACATTGTGGTCGACCACACACATTTCTGCGGGGGTGTATCCAGCACTGCCTTTTGGGAGACCCATTGGACTTCTTTCTTTGTTCCCTACAGACAGCCCGCCCAATTTTCGCGGTACTTTGTAGGGGAGAGCTTGAGGGAGGCCGACTGTCTAGCGCAGATCGGGCCCTGTAATCTTTCGATTGCAGGAAATGTGAGTAGAGGGGAACAGGACGACAGTACAGCGCAGCACGTAGAGTCCTAGTGACTGTATCATCTAAGGCTGGTGCAAGTGGGGCCAGGATCGATTGACTGGAGACCCTCAAGTTCGCCCAGACGGTTCATTTGACCGTCCCACCTGAAGCAGCTGTGCAGCATCACCGACCCGGCGATCCAGTGTCCAGTGGCCGGTCAGCTCAGAGTTAATAGTCCAAACTGTCTGCCCGCCCTTGCCATTGCTGGGGTGTCCGGAGATCGTCAGCTTATCTCCCTGTTAGGCCCAATTAGCCGTATGCTGAGCCATTTTTTTTTGTGTAATAGCAACCAATATTGCATACGAATACATACAGAGTCAAGCCCTGTGCACCGACATGCTGTAGCCGCCCTACGACGGATGGAATGCCAGGCACTGGCCAACAGCCCATTTAATCTTTTATCAACGAATAAACAACTCCACTGATATGGTAACCGATGCCCCGATCCAGCTTTGTCAGAGGCCGTGTGTGTGTGTGTGTGTGTGTGTGTTATACTGTGTGTGTAGAGAACAGCCGCAACGTAACCAACTTAAAACCACGGCATGCACAGTTCTGCAGGTTGCATTCAGACGTATCAATCGATTTGTTACACCTTGTCTGCTGCCCTCTTGCTTCACAACCCTCGCAGTGCTAACTCTACAAGTCAGAGGTGAAGCATCAATATTATGTTTCTTGTCAGGACATCCCTGAATGTAGTGTTGTCGACTTTGTGAAAGTGAAATGTGCCTGTGGTGCTTTGCTGAGCAGCACCTGCGGCGGGTGCATGAGAAATCTGGCGCCCGCAAGTGAGCTTCAAGCAACAGCAGCAATGTGCGAGCATGTTGCTACCGTGATTGCAGTCAGTAGATCACCAGATGAATCCATTGATACCTCTGTCACAATGTCCCTCAAGCATTCGGCTGTTGGATTTTGTCGTGTCATTGTAAGTGAGCAAGCGCTTTGAGGTCCAAAGCGCACATTTGGTGGGCTTCCCATTCTTCTGCTTTCTTTTTTTTTTGTGGGGCCGTGTCCCGCTCACCGAGACCCGCATTGGTCAATGCCCCATCTTGACATAAAGTCCAGGTCGGACAACACGAAGCATCCTCGGACCTTTTGTGACCGTCCACATAGCAAAAAAAGTGGCCTGCATGTGCTTCGCATGGACATGCAGTGATCACTGAACAATCAGGTAGAGAAATCCAGATCCACATCGAAGACCTTGAGAGACGTTTTTTTTTGTTTTGCGCTGTGGTGCATTGCATTGCATCTCCAATCCCACCTCCAATTGTTGACCCCCAATCCCCTAGAATGTCACCTCCAGTCCACCTCTGGATCACCTGCAGTCCCACCTCCGATCCACCTGCGCTCCACCTCTAGTCCACCACCTTTCCCACCTCCAATACAGTTGCAGTCCACGCCCAGTGCACCTCCAATCCCACATTCAGTCCCCTCTACAACCCAGTCCACCTCCCATCCACCTCCGATTCCACCTCCAACCCACCTGTTGTCCATATCGAGTTCCCCTCAAGTTACCCGCCCATTCAGCCTTCAGTTTAAACCCCCCGCCTGAAAATCACGCAGAAAAAATAAAATCACACATGCTTGATTTTATTGAAAACGGTAGAAATAAAATCATGCACCATTTTTTGCGGGTCAAATGCTACAAACTGCAACCAATCCCCGAGGACAAGAGCAAAAGAAACACAGAGGGACACTGCATTGTGTGTTCACAAGTCTTTACCTCCTGCCAAAGAAACTTGCGATGGACATTTGCTTGGGAAAGGGCTTTGGGACGGCTTTGGGTTTGGGTTTGGGTGCTGGTAGTGGGGCTGCAGGTGGAGCAAACTGAAATGGAATACGAAGTTTCACCTTAGTTGGATCAACCAGTTTTTGCAATTGTTTCACCAAATAAGGAATGAAAGCATCCCGCATATACACAGAGTTGATCACTCCCGTTGGGTTGGACGTGACCAACAGGTTGTTGGGGTTACTCAGGACCTTGGGTGAATGCAACTTCAAAATGATAGCAGGGTTTAAATGGAAAGGGACAAAATTGTCACCCTCTTTGCACACCCCCGGGAGTGCAATCAAAGTGGCCATCCGCTTAAAATGTTTATCATCCATCTGAATTACCACATTTTCAGTGCCTTTATGTTCCAAGGTGGCCCCACAGCTCATCAAACCCGCAAGCGAATCGGGAATCTCGTCGAAGTTTGCCCAAGCCTTCGTTGTGTTTGGTTGCATGTACACGTATGTCAGAAATTTGTTCAAACGAGACTCACGTTCCTCATCTGTCAGAGTGGTGTGGCGCTGGGATTTTCGTAGGGTAATGCGGTGTCTTTGGTGAAACGACCTGATCCACTTTTGGGTAACTACATAGCCTCCCTGGTGTGCAACACGGTCAGCCTCTGTCTTCAACATTTTTGCAGTGACCGCCAGGTTTTTGGCTCTCCTCTCACAAAACCACTTCCACAGTGCTTCATCCACCCCAACCAATTTTGTTTTGCGCCCTGCTCCAGACAACCGACTTGCCCCTCTGGGTTGCAGCCCATCCAACTTGGCAGTTGCCCTTTTCCAATTGTCCAATTGTCTCCGGTTGACCAAGAAAAACTTTTCGCCCGTGAGGTCCCACATTTTGCGTTGTATTTCAGGAAATGAAATGTTGTCGTCCATCATTTGAAATGCACGGCGCTTCAGATTCAACGATACTGTGAAATGGGTCTCTTTGCCAACGCAATTTCTGGAGCCCTTCCCCCGGTTGAATTTTTTCCGGACTTCGGCAAACCGTTTTGCCTTGGCACACTCAGCACCCTGCTCCTCAGCATCTTCAGGAACTTCAGCAACTTGTTCAGGAACTGGTTCAACAACAGGTGCGGGAACTTGTTCAGGAACTGGTTCAACAACAGGTTCAGGAACTTCTTCAGGAACTTGAACAGCAACTGCTTCAGCAACTTGTTCAGGAACTGGTATAGCAACTGGTTCAGGAACTCGCTCTACAAGTTGTTCAGCAACCGGGTCTGCAATAGTTCCAAGTTCATCTGAGTCGCCGTCCGTTGAACTTGCAGTAACACAATCAGAATCTGTTTCAGCGGCCCAACAATCATCAACCTCCAACTCATCATTGTCACGTGCATCAGCAAGAAAATAATGGAAAGCAAAATCCATGGTGTCTGAGGCAAGTAGAAATAAAAACACGCAAGGTTGAAATAAAATCACGCGCCAAATCAAATCACGCAGAAAAATAAAATCACGCACATGATTTTGAATGGGACGGCGGTTTACCTCCCATTCCCACCTGCAACCCACAACCCAGCCCACAAAGTTGCCAAGTGTCTCACTAAGTGAGGTGATGAGGTGACACCCTACAGTTCCTTTCACCACAGATTGCCCCAATATTCCTGAAATGCATCCGCTAACATGACCGTTCATTCTCACACCACTCAGCATCCCATGACTGAAGTGCTGCAAGGGAATGTAGAAAGCCGAAAGGGAGTGGCGATTCCATGGCCATCCCTTCTGTTTGGATCAGTGACGCCCCAAAGCACAGAACTAGGGAACTGATATGCGGTCTAGAAATGAATGTGAAGGTAGGGTCACGGTAGGGCTCACGGTAATACACTGATGATAACACACGGCAGACAGGTATGTGGACATGAACTGCAACGTGTGCGGGGGGGGCAGGGCAGGGCAGTGTTGCTCTGCCACGTATCCTACCTGCCCTGCCCTGATGGTCTTTGCCCCTTCCTGTGCCTGGCACCGCCCTGTCCTACCCTGCCTTGCAGCCGCGCCGCGCTAGTGTGCTTTGCAATGCAATAATGGATTCTGCAGGCATGGTGTTCAGAGGGCATAGCGTTCTGAGGCACAAATTTCCAGGAACACAGTGTTTATGGGTGTGTGTTGGGGTTTTTAGGGGTGTGTGCTGGGGGCATAGTGTTCCGAGGGCCATTGCTTAGGGGGCATAGTGTCCAAGGCAGCGGGGGGCATAGTGTTCGAAGTGTCAAAGCACAACAGACAGTGGTTCGAAAATTGCTGAATGATTGCAACATGCTTGGCTCGGGTATTTTTGGAAGTATCCCCCCCCCCCCACATCTCTAGGGTGCGCATGGCGCGCTGTGCATGCTTTGCACACCTTTCATATGGTGGTGTATTAGAGTTGTTTGGTATTAGCATCCTAAGTGGTTCTACCATATAGGGTCTTCGGATATTTCATTTTTTACCCAATTCCACCTGTTTTCATATATTTTTACCCTTTCTTGTGGAAATCGTAACACGGTGATGGGGAATCAGATGATGGCCAACACTGCATTGCCACATTCGGGTAGAAGCAAATGGTGGTGGTTTATTTCATCTACCACCGGTGCTTCAACACCGAGACCTCATCCACGGCCAACTTTCTTAGATCGAGGACGGCCCATTTTGTAAAAACAGAGCGCCCCATTTTAAAGCTCCACACGTGTGGTGCACAGATGGACAAGCGTGTCTAGGAAAAAATCTTAGAATTTCTGACAATTCCCTGATTTAGCCTTAGAATGTGCATGTTGTGCACAACATCTCCCTTGGTGCTTGGGTTTACATTACAAGGAGGGGTGGTTTCTTGAATTCCGCTGTAGGGCTATTTTTGGCAAATCCCCTATTTTTTTAAATGCCTCAAAGTAATGGATTTTAGACAAGGTGCAGCTATGGTCATTGATGAGCTTTGATGCATCCTCTTTGTTGTTGATGCCAGGGAACTTGCTGTTCTCTATTCGATGTGTTCATGTCTGGCCACAGTATTTGCTGCATACAAGAAATGCAAGCAAGGCCACTCCAGACAACAGTCCATGGGGCCAAGTCTAGCCCTTGGAGCACCAGCCCAATAAGCTGTGGTCAATCTTATTTTGTGAACAGCCTCTCCTGCCATTGTCGATGCGTTCATGTCTAACAGGAATATTTGCTGCGTACAAGTAACACAAGCAAGGCTGCTTAGGGATATGGCCGTTAGGGGGGCATGCGGGGTGGGTGGAGGAGGAGGAGCCATGGGTATCCCACCCAATTGCGCATGGGCCGCATGTTGCTGACATGGGACCCCGCCACATGGGTGGGTGGGGTGGGGGGCAAAGACTGGCTCGTTGAGGATCAGCCCAACACCCCGTTCGATGTGTTCATGTTTAACTAGAATGTCAAATTTACGCATGCGCCCAGCAAGCCAAGCCCAGCATCATACTTATGGACGTGCTCCCCCCCCCCCCCCCAAAAAAACCGGCAGTCCAATATACCCATCTTTTGCCGAGGGCCCCAACTTTGGTGTTCCATTTTCTAACCTCCCCCTCGTTTTTTCAGACCTCCAGCATTCACATGAAAACAGCCCCCAATGTCTGAAATTTTGAGAACCCCCCCCCCCCCTGCTCATATAGCAATGAAAACAACCAGAAAAATCTACTCGGGATCACAGCACAAATATTCCTCCGGTCACAATTTTTGCGGTACTCAGGTACCTCACACCCAAAAGCTTTTCTCCACTGCGCAGTTTGCATGGTCTATGTTGCTAAACACATGCCAGGCTCCTGTTACTGGCATGTCCCCTCCTGAGGGGAGGGGCAGCTTGTGGCCACTTTCTGACCACTTGTGCCACTGAGGCAGCGCGCAAATGGACCTCTTTGGCCCGCTCTGCATTGACCCATCGCCCCCCTTGCGGTACATGGGGGCTGGTGGGTATGCAGAAAGCAACTGGTGGACATCTGCGCGTGAAATTACGGACAAGGATGGGTGCAACCGCAGCCCTGGGGGGGGCGTTTGAGCGCCGTCGACCTCAGCAAGCAGTGGAGCCTGAATTCAGCGGGCAGGCGTGGTTTGGATCGGGCAATTCAGTCAATACGGGGGTCAGAGAGAAATTCAGCAAACAGGGGGGTTCACATGGACACGAATGCAGCTCATTCCTACTGAGTTCTGGGTGTGATGGGGTGGCATGTTACTGAATGGCACATGGTGCGGGCTGAATTCTAACAATTTTGGTTCCTCGGCCGGAGGCAGTGGCATGTCTGTCGTACGGTGCACTGGTGTTGACGAAAGCCGCTGATGTGAGTCCACTGTTCCCTGTGTTACAGGCAGACAGACTCATGATCCGCAGTATCTGCGTGATTTCGGGCATGGCATTGGCGCTGTGGCTGTCTGAAGTGACCCCGACTCGCGTCTCTGGCCGATTCGCCCTCAGCGATGTGCAGGTGCCAAGCCGACACTCGTGTGGTCCAGTTGGGTTGCGGAAACAACACCGCGTTGTTCTGACAAAGGCGTTGTTGTCGCAAAGGAGCAGCGGGGGGGCTGACATGGGGGATGGGGGCTGGATGGGCGGAATTGGGCCCCGCCCGATCCAGGTGAACCCCCCCCCCCCCCCCCTCCGCTCCCCGCATGGGCCTCAAATGGCGCCCACTTCGGGGAATATGGGCGGGGGGGGGGACTGACCCGCAGGGTTTGGACACACGTGCAATGACATCCCATCGCCGAACGCTGCATCATGGTCCTTGGCAGACATCCTAAGGGATTCACACTGGCGACTATACCACTACAATCAGCCGAATAGTGATCTCGCTCTGGGTCCCTGCTGCAAAGTGTGGCGAACTTCAATGACATCTTCACACATGGGGCAGGTGTTCAGGCGTACTTATCGGCACCAGATTTCTGGTGCTCCCGACGATCACGCTCAGCAGTGCTCACTATGGCTCAAGCACATTTCACTTTGTCTAATTCTAACACACGACAACTCCACTCTGCCAACAAACAACAGTGATTGCCTTGCTGCTCAGCCATACCAAGCCCACACTAAACATGAGAACTAGACCTCCCACGACCACTCCTACATATACGCCGCACGCTTTTGCATCCGGGCCACACCCTTCCATTCCCTGCCCCCCGCGCTGCCCAGCACCGTCACCCTCCTGCTCGCAGGCCGTGCCGTTGTGCAGTTCGATGATCGCCACCGCCTTCTCGCTGCTGATCACATACCCCCTCGAGACTCTCAAGACCCGCCTTCAGTGCCAGCGCCGCGGCACCGCCACTGCCGCCCGTCTGCCGGGCCTCTTCGCCGGGCTGCTGCCGGTGGTAGCGCTGGCGGTGCCGTGCGGAGGCCTCTACTTCGCCCTCTACGAGTCCTTGCAACTGCGCTTCCCACACAAAACCTTGGCCTCAGACATGTCGTGCGCGTGTCTGGCGCAGCTCGTCACAGGCCGCCGCCGCCCCCTGTTCAGGGCTGCAGGGGCTCTGTGTGTCTGTGTTCTGTGAAAAAGAGGGCCCGGTCGGTGCGCGAAAGGCGGAGACGCGCGCCGACGAAGACCCTCGTTGCGGATCGGAAAGTAGGGGAGGCCCCAGTCTTGAGTCAATGCTGGTGACTGACCAGCCCGAGGGAGGCACTGTTTTATTGGTCAGAGTGGCATGTCAGTCCCTGTGCCCACAGGCTGCCCCACTCCTCCGGTGCCGGCCGAGCAGTGTGGAGTGCCCTCCACCAGATCTGATGTGGGGAGTGCGACACCGCTGACCTGTCACTATCACTGTGACCCACAAAAGTGCGCTGTTGCTCCCCCACTCGCCAAAGACGCACATGACTTCGACGACCAAAAGCAGAGGGTTGCCGATGGTAAAAGTTGCACGGCCAATGGCTGTGCCCCGGATGGCCCTGAACAAAGGCACCACCAAAAGGTTTCGGTGCCCAACACGTACGGTACCCATGGGCAATGTAGTGTTGAGTTGCCGTACCTTCGAACAGAGGGGGGGGGGGTACAGCCCTACGGTCGTCACAGAACTGGCACCTCAGCACTGAACAAGTACCCTCGAAATGCACTGCGCAAATGCCATTGAGGAGAGCACCTGCACTTGACACCGCCACTACAACACCGCCGCCCGGTGTTGCGTTTCCCACATCAGGTGTGTTTCAGAGCACCCTCCGAACTTCACGGTCCTGGGAATGGCTGCATGTGAAGCCTCTGCCGGCGCCAAGACTGGCCGCCGCTGGGCAGTAATGGCAGTGGGGTCAAAACTGGTCAAATTCCTTTTTCACTGAATCCCAGACCAGTGATGAGGTTCCCGGACTCCCGCGTCGCGCTTATTCCAAAAATGCCAGTTTCACGTTTTCTGAAGTTTGGGTTCAGGGGTCACCTCCACGCCACCCAGGGGCGCTTTCAGGGGGTCCGGTCAACGGAGCCCTTTGGTGATGGCGGTGTGTGTGTGGGGGGGGGGGGGTCCGGCTGCAGGGCTCTACCCCCCCTGCGCCTGGCCCAGTGGTTGTGGGCAGGGCATTGTATCTGCTTCCGGCGGCTGGTGACCCCTTTCACGCCCATACGACATGCCCCTCCATGTTCACGTTGGGGGACCTTGTCTTCGATCTCAGGCGCCCTCGTGGCCCCCGCCGACATCCTCAAGGTCAACCTGCAGACGGGCCGCTACGCCTCCCCATCTGCCGCCCTCACTGCGCTCCACCGCGTCTCCCTCGGCGAGGGTGCCTTCGCGCTGCTGCAGGCCCTGGCCATGACGTACGCGCGGGACCTGCCGGCCTGCGTCGCGCAGATTGTGCTGTACACGCAGCTCCAGCGGCGCATCGCGGGTGCTCCTGCGCTGTGCGGGGCGCTGGCGGGCGCCGTCGGTGCAGGACTCACCACTCCGGTCGATGCTCTGCGCACGCGGCGCATGGCGGTGGACGGCGATGCGCCCCGGCGCCGCCCCGTATTCCGCGACGCCTTCGCGGGGGCGATGCCTCGGATGGCGGGCAGTGCTCTGAGCGGCTGTGTATTCTTTGGGATCTATGAGGCATCAAAGCCGTGGGTGGCAACGCTGTTACTCCCGTGAACTTGGGGCGAATGCTTGGGTCCATCGGCGACGCATACCTCCCGCACGCCCCAAACGTTATTCTTCAGCAACGATGCAATTGGACCGTCTCTCTCTCTCTCTCTCTCTCTCTCTCTCTCTCTCTCTGTCTGTCTCCCTGTTTCTCGAGGTGTCGGTTCGTCCCTCATTTCCAGTAGGCGACAACGGGTGTGTGGGTTTGTGTGTGTCCGTCTTTCTGTGTGTGTGTGTGTGTGTGTGTGTGTGTGTGTGTTCCGAAGGCGCTGGTACCTGAAGGCAGAGGCCCATGAAGCTTCAGGGATGAAGAATGCTGTGTTAAAAGGGGGATGGATTTGGATGGTGAGGATGGAGGTGGTGATGGTGAGGCAGATGGCGGTTGGGATGGAGATGCGGATGGGGAGGCAGATGGCGATGTGTGTGTGTGTGCGTGTGTATGTGTGTCTGTGTGCGTTTGCTCGCACGCGCGCGCGCGTGTGTGTGTGCCGAAAGCTCTGTTACTGAACGGCAATGGCTGGAATGTTGTGCCCACGGGAAAAGGCAGACGGATGCGGCCTGAACCGGTTCCTGAACGAGGCCGTAAAGCCCCATGGCGGTGCGGGGCCGGCCCTTGCGCAGATCTGTGTGCAGGGAAGTATCAGAATGGCCGTACACCGCAGGAGGAGGGGGGGGTACCCCCCCCTGGAACCCCCCCCCCCCTCCAGACCAAAGTGACCATCGTGCGAAAAAACGAAATTTACCATTGGGAAAATCTGGTCGGGCCATTTTTGGTCCACATAATTTTGGGTCCCAGACCCCCCCTGCGAATGCTTCCCTGTGTGTGTGTGTGTGTGAGCGCTGGTCAGTCTATTTTTCACATCAAACGTCTGTGTACGGGCGTGTACCAGTGCTTTGTTCCCTCTCACGCGTGTATGTGTGTCCGTGCATGCAGGAAAGGGCCCTACCCCTGCCTCGTCAGTGGGGCTGAGGTGTTTTTGGGAGACGATCAGTGGTCTGCAGCGTATTCTCACGAACGTACAGACAATCCGAGCACAGCCTCCCTGCTGCCGTTGATCCTACGCCATCTGTGGTTGAGAACACAGTATCCAATCGCAGGCTGTCCCTCAACTCGCACTGGCGCCGTGGCAAATGCTCAATAACACTCTGCAAGGCCTGCTGGTGCCCGGAGTGACAATAGGTGCTGCCCTGCACGGACCCTATCAACATTGTCCAGTCCAGCATTGCATTTGGCTTCGGAATTTGGCTAAGCATGGCAAACGAACATCATCCAAATTCCGAATCCAACCTCATGGGTGTCGACGTGACGTCTACATTGTGGTCTCCTCCTCACCCTGTGGCCTCTGCATGCCTCTGGTGTGCCCCTGGGCCCCAGCCTGGGGTCTAGGGTCTCCCGTGCTGGGCGCCATCGTGTCTTTTGCGCACTGTCCATTTTATGTGAGGTCGCCGGCAGCAGCAGCCGATGACATCCAAAATGGCCCGTTGGGTGACGCGGTAGCCCTTGTTGTGGCTACTACGACACGCTTCGGCTGCTGAGCCTCCTCCGAGAGAGACGTCGTGCGTACATAACATCCTTGGCTAAAAGCATAAGGCATTGTGCCCGCAACCTGCAGTGGCTTTGCCATTGTTTGCACGAGGGCTTCTTACTTCTTGATCGTTGCCTGAGCCCTTTGCTGTGCGGAGCAAAGTCAGGAACAGAAGGAGATCTTTGTGTGTTTGGCAGTTTGCCTGTTCTCTGATAGCCCCCCCTTCCTCCTCCCCTGCGACAGGCCTGCCTCGTGACGGGTATTCCCCAGAGAAATGTGCGTGTGTGGGGAGTGGTCTGCAGCAGGGAAGTATCAGAACAGCTGATGCCTGAGGAGGAGGGTTCCCCTTCCCGTCGACCCCCCCACACCCTCTCCTAATGCATCTGTGCGAACAATGTTCTCTTCAGCGCCTTCAGGCCCATTTTTTTCCAATGTTGTGGGCTGATACCCATAGGATGTGATAACCCCCCCTCCCCCCAGCCCCACCCCCAAAAAATGTAGCCTCCCCCATCCCATCGACCCTCTGCTTGTTCTGATCATGCATCCTGGTGTGCCGATTTCATTTAGAGCACGAAGAACGGCAGGCAGTCGTCACTTGAGTCGTGCATTACAATTTCGAGGGTATCTGGCGTCCGCGCCAGCCCTTGTTTTGGGGTTCTGTCCCTTAGGATGCCCCTGGCAGGCCAGCACACGGATCAAGGGCCCCTCCGTCCGGGGTCCAGAATACGGCATGAAACATGCGCCGAGAAATCCTCAACATGAGAGCACGGGCACAACACAAGGCCCCCGGTCACCCTCATGTTTCCGCGCACATGACAATGCAATGAGTGAAATGTCTCGGCATGGCAATGCCATCCGTGGAATATGGAAACACAGAATCAAGCGTCAAAATCAAATGTGCAATGAACGGGCCCTTGGGGAATGTAAACAAGGAACTATTGACAGTCCTCCGCCGATGCATGCGGGCGCGCGCACACAATCTTCATCAACTTCATTGTAAATGCCAAGCATGGCTCAAGGACATATGGGCTGCGTGCAAACCCATTTTTAGCTTCGCGAGGTTCAACTTAACTGGATCTATCGAAGTGTATAACACCTCAAGATGCAGCGCGGGCGGAGTGAAAAGTGAGAGGTCCATGGCTACGGCCACGGTGCACGCCAAGGGCGGCAGGGGGGTATTTGCTGTGTGCACACGCACACCACATGTCCATCGTTTGCGCGCCACAGGGAACGTTTTGAGGTGCTTCTGGTGACAAGGCGGGAGTTTTACCCCCCCGCAACCCCAGTAGAATGACGCGGTGGGGCAGCAATCCCCCGCCCCCGACACACATCTTCCCTTTGCTCCTCAGCATAGCGCACCATTTCGGGGTCACGCGTATTTCGCGTATGGTACAGTGCTCAGAATTTAGTGGTCCAAGCGGCTCAACCGACTAGACAGTGGCATGCACACTCGGTGCTCATGATTCATTGCCTGCTCTCCCCGCCTTGCCGGCGCAGGCGCTGGCACAGGGGTGCACGTCATCAGGGCTGCTTGCTGCAATGGTGGGCAGTGACACACATCACTGCGCTTTCCTCTCCCATGCCCAATAGGCAACAACGACTTCGATCAACGCAAACAGGGAACACAACAGTGCTGGGCAGTGGCTGTACTACGCGGTGCCCAACCAGCGTTTCGCAGAACCATGTGCATGCTTGGAAGCCCAGGAGGTGCCATATGATGCACCCGCATTGGAGGCGCGACTCCAGGACCCACCAGCATGAGCAGGCCTGGAACTGCATTGAGTACCCAGAGCCGCAGGGAGCCGCGCAGAGCTGTGTTTCATGCTGCACGCCTCCGGAATTTGTACCCCACCCCTGTGGGTCATTGTTTTCAGGAGGCCTCCCGGGATCAACACCAACCTTTTTTATTTCCCGGCCCCTAAGAAGTACAGGACGCTACCCGCAGCTGTCAAAAAGCCCACCCTGTTTGGTGCCTCCGGCTGTCTCTTGGCCCTTCCCGCGCCCGCCCCCCCCCCTCCCCCTGGGCAGTCAATCGCCATTGGCCTCCACAGCTGTGGCTCCATAGCCCGCCACAGGCACCACCTGAGGCCAGGGGCCAATATCAGCAAAAGCCATACCACTGGCATCGTTAACCACAAGATCGCTTGCCGGGCCCCTGGGAAGTCCTTAGTCATTGGTCCTGCAAGGCCAGGTGCTCACAAAGCGAACGACACCGTCTGCAAAGCCGCCGCTTTGGGCCTTAGTGCCATCGACACCAGTGCTGTCACACCACGGACGATAGCTTGCCTGGCCTCTGGGGTGTACTATTCCCATTGAACCCTGTACTCACAGAGCTAACTGCACGACTCACAAAGCGGCTGCTGATGGTCTCGGCAACATCTGCAGCACACGCTTCACGATCAACAGGGTCGCCTGCCGAGTTGCGGAGTGTCCTGATTCATTCCTTGCACTCAAAGAGCTAATTGCACGACTTGCAACACCCTTCAAGATCACAGCCACATCTACGCCACGACATCCGGTTTGCCACGCAGAGCCAAACAGAGCCACACAGAGCCGCACAGAGCTACCCCCTTCCGAGCACAACACCCTTGTCAGAACAACAGTTGGTGTTGTTTCCGTCTAATTTTGGGATTTTAATGTTGTTCTTGCAAATTGGGGGGGGGTACACATCGCTCCGCAAAGCCTGACAGCACCTCACACCGCCACACACCGCCACACACCGCCACCCCCCCCCCCCCCACACCGCCACACCCCCCCCCCACCGCCTCGCACCCCCACACAGAGGTCTACAGCCACTTACCACTTACGCTCAGCATTCTGCGGCCCGTCCCATGGCTCTGCTTGCGCTGTGGACGTTTTGGCTGCTCGGGCTCCTCAGCCTCGTGACCCCGGGCCTCTCCGGCCCCCTCCTGAGGCTGGCCATCGACGACAATGCCAACTTCAACATCTCCCTCGGGGGGCGGCTGTGGCTGTCCGGAGGCAATGTGGTCCTGGACGGCCTCTCCGCCGCCACCGGGACACTGACGCTTGTGGGGCCGGTGCAGAGCGCCGCGGGCCGTGACCCCCTGGGCGGCTACGAGGCCACAACGTTTGCATGGGCCGATGCCGCCGACCCCGAGACGGTGCTGCTGCACACAACCTTCCGTCAGTACCCCCACGACCCCACCATCATCGTCTTCGAGCAGGTCTTCCCCCGTGAGCGGCTCGGCCCGGCCCCAGAGCCCGGCCCTGACGTCACGACCCCGGCCGCCGACCCCGGGCTCACGACTGCGGGGCCACAACCCCCGTCGCCGGACGGGGCAGCCGGACCCGCCCACAAGCCCCCGCCGCCCCGCGCGGCCCGCACGCTATTCCCCACGTTTGTGCGCAACGTTGGGCCCGCAGACTCGCTGGACTGCTTTGCGTACCACGGGGTCTTCCCGGAGCTGGAGCCCTGCGAAGTCCGCACGTACAGAGAGACGCATCAGGGCGGCAGTCCGCTGGTGATCTACGATTCGCAGGACCCGCGACGGCCGATGCTCGTGTTCTCGGCGTTGGATTGGCCCAAGGCCCACCACATGGCCACGGGCAAAGTGTGCCCTTTCCCTTGGCGCCGGGTTTATAGGGGGACAGAGGATGGTCAACACTTTTGGGGGAGCGTCAGTGCGCCGGGCACGCGCCGGACATCTTCTTGGGCCACTTTTGAAACGCAGCCCTAATCAACGCTTTTTGCATGGCCCCTTTTCGGTTGGGGATATGGACCGGCCCCTTTCCAGTTGGCGATATGGGCTGGCCCCTGCTTTTACATTGTATTTGTATTTGTAAATCCGGGGTTGCAGTCTGGATAGTTAATACAAAAGTAGTGCCCCGGGCGCGCGCCGGGCAAACACCCCCCCTCCCCCCTGCTTAATGCTCGTGTCCTGGCACATGGTGCTACTACCCCGGTACTGGCCGCGCTGGGAACCGGCTGTGCCATGCGGCAAAGTGCCGTGCACACCCCCGCAGTGGCAGTGCAGCACAGGCCCCGGGCAGCCCCGGATTTGAAATCGGCCAATTATTTCTGTACTTGGGGCTGCAACGACTGAATTCCAACATGAACATACTCCCTCCTTTTGGTGGAAACAGGGGCTCCATAGTTCTGCGGAGCATCTCCACACTGCCAGGCCTGTGCCGAATGTGTGGGTCCGCGACCGCGGCGCCTGGGGACTGCGGCCGCATGCGTGGCCGGCAAACGGACCCGGACGTTTGCACAACTACGAACCAATGAACGGGCCGCGCACGGGGGCCTGCCCCCCCCCCCCCCTCTGCTCTGTGTGGACCCGACACAGGGCAGTGAAACAGGGACAGTCTGGGGGCTGTTGGCACAACCTCCCAAGGGAAAGGAAGGGTGCGTAGGGAGGTAAGAATAGGCTATGCAGGGAGAGGAAGGACACAAGGTGGTGAGAGGCCGCTGGGCACCGCCGCCTACGGAGGGAAAGGGTTCAACGGAAGGGCAGCGCCAGCTGCAGACAGCAACACGACCAGGTGTCATGCCAAGCCCCCGCCCCCCCTCAAAGAAAAAAAAAAGCAACCGCGGGACTCAGAGCACACTCGGACAGTAGGGCATGAAGGCCGTGGGGAGAAAGCACGGCCGGAGCGTAATGTGCATTGCAACCTGACCCCCTGAGGCCCGCAAAACAGAACCACCAGGGACACATCTCTACAACATTTGGCCCAGCACCAACACATTGCTCCTGCGCCTTCGGCACCCATCAAAGTCCCGAATCGGTGGGGCTGTGCATCCGGAGCATAGCGAGCTAGGACCCCGGGGCTGTGCACAGTCGCACTGGCAGTGAGTGCCAGGGAGGGGCTGTGCATGGGGCCCATGCTGTGTGACACTGCGCGTTGGCCGTTACAGCTTTGGCTACCAACAACATGCATGGCCTACACATTCTTAGACACACACACATTTGTTGCCTTGTGCTCCTACTTCAGCCCACATGTCTCCTGGTATTGTGCTGAACCGGGCGTCATCAGCAAAAATTGCAACTTTTTGACCGGCTGGGCACTGCTTGGCCTCACCGCGTCCATCTGGTGATCAAGAGGTCAGGCATCTAGCTGTGGAGCCGGGCACAGCCCCGTGCAGCTGAGAAACGTCCCAGGGACTGGGGATGTCCCCGATGGGCCCCCCCTGATGCTGCCCTCCTCTGCTGCCGCAGGGGTTCTTCGGTGCCGGTGTCAAGGCCGCAGTGCAGACCATTCCCGCGGGTTGGGCGCAGCGCTTCATCATCTCTGCGGCCCACGGGATCAACGCAGGCGTCATGGCGTGGGGGGACCGCATGCTGCAGTACAGTGGCAAGCGCAGGACGGACATGTACCGGTGCGCCTCCTCCCCGCCCTCTTCCCTGCGGTTCACTGCCTTCCCTGATTCGCCCAGGGGTCACGGCCCGCCCACCGCCACTGCGGGATGGCCGCCCTGACGCTCCTCCCTCTTTGTCGGCCAGACACGGACGTGTGGGACAGGGACAGTGCGGAGGCTCCGTTGGCACCACCGGCACCGGAATTAGAGGACGAACGGCACGTGGGGGGGGCCTGTTCCAGACGGCATGTCACTGGAGATTAGTGCCCCACCTCCTCTGGGGCCCGCAGGAGGTCCTCTGGGCAGAGACAGTGATGAGACGCTGATTGGCGCCACCAGGCATCAACAAACAACCTTGCCATCCCCCGGGGGCGGGAGGGGGTCCTGGGCCGGCGCCTTGATTTACTGGGCGCAGAGAAGGGGGGCGGGGGGGGGGGGGGTAGGCACAAGGCTTGACCGAGGGAGGAATCCCCGGATCTTTGAGGAACGCACTCTCCTCCCCCGCCTTTTTCACCAGACAAACTCGCCCCACCATTCCCTCGGTCCTTGTCACCGTGAAATGGTGAGTAAGCCACTGCACACGCGGTACCTATGAGCGGTGGTTTGAAGGCGAAATTGGGGGGGTCCTCAGGAGCAAAGAGCAAAATGAATGAACCCTGTCGCCGGTTTTGTAGTCTGCAGACGGGCTGTCAATCGACGTTTCGCTGGCGGTTGACCCGACAGTGCAGGGGAGAGGGCCGGGGGGGGGGGGCAGTAACAACCACGGCAGGGTCGCGCCAGGAGGTGCCCCAACGAACCATGCGCAGGCCATGGCAGGCAGGATATCAGGAGGCGTGGTGGAGGTGTTGGGCTCTTGCCGTCCCCAGTGGTCCAGTGTGCAAGGGTCACACCGTCGGGTGCACTCTCTGCCTGACTCACAGGGCCTAAAAGGGCCATGTGCTTTGCGTGACGATTTGACGATGGGATCACATCTGTTGTTGGACAGTCCGTTGTGTGGGTAGCGGGTGGGCCCTCCTCTTTCGGCACGAGGTCACCCTGCTGCCCAGCTGAGCGGTATGGGGGAAAGGGTACCACAGGATGCCCTCTGCTGTTCTCTCAGGGATGTGGTGCACGCCAAGATTGGTTTCTGGACTGACAACGGGGGTTATTACCACTACTCCCTCGGCAACCGCTCCTTTGGCTCAAACTATGAAGAGGTCTGTGTCCTGGACGCCGCTGCCCCAGCCCCTCTGCAAGCACTGCACCGCCATCCCAGATTGCAACGGAGGGCTTGCGGTGCGTTGCGCACACGCGATTCTTTTTTTTTCTTTCATGAACCTCCTTCCGTTGCACTTAAGGGGGTCAAGTGGGGGGTATGGGACCGGCCCCACAGTGCCGCAAATCTTCACAATGGGGGGATGCCAAGGTTTCAGGCGAAAGGTCACCAGTGGGCCTGATTTCTGCCGTGCAGCCCAAAAGCACGTCAGCCGTAGGGGTGGGGGGGGTGGAAACACCTGGGACGCCCCTTGTTTGGGACACACAGCCATAGAAAAGAAGGAGGAAGTCAATGTAACGGAAATGTAACGGTAGAGCAACACAATGGAGCGTAAGTGTAGCAATGCACCACAGCTGAAAACTCCCTAAACTGTTTTATGGTCCATGGCCTATAATCCATTGATATTTGAGTCACCACTTGCACTGATGCGCTTGGGGCTTTGAGAGAGGTAGAAAGGAGGGTGCGACACGGCCTTCAGCATCGATGGAGAAGTTTGGCCACTGATTCTTCAGGCGTTCCTCCAACACTGCAGCTGCACTGCCATCACAGCCTTCTGTGGCTCCTGTCCACGGGACTCTGATCGAGCAACTTAATGAAGAGCGCTATCTGCTTTGAGACAATTCATATTTAATTAATCATGCTGACTTAGGGAATGCCGTGCACGCAGTGCAAATTTTTGTGTGTCGGCAAATACTCAAACCCTAGTTTTGGCCCTTTGGGGGAGCACCTAACGCGGCATGCGCAGGGCGCGTGCGCGGTGCCAAGGGCCATACGAGGGGTAGCAAATGTGGCGCCGAATACAAAACTGGGTGAGGTACAACAAGATGCGAATTTGTGAAGGGTAGTCCCATTGCCCCTCCAAATATTGCGATAGCCGTTGTACCCACAGGATCTTAACAGTAATGTACACCACGGAAACGAACGCTGGGTCCGACAGTATCGCAGCCCAACGACAAGTTTCGCCCCACACCAACCGCTACCTTGTGCCGGGGCTGAGCTTCGAGGGCGGGATCTTCAAAGAGCAACAATCGACATTTCTTACGCGCCTCGTCTTACCCAATCTAGCGCGGATGTTCAATGGACAGCAACAAACGACATTTCCTACTCAAGAGTATCACGGATCAGACCCAAATCCCTAGACGAGGGGCCCCCGGGGTAGGAACTGTGGGTGCTTGGGTGGGCCAGAAGGCTGAATCTCCGCCCCATGTGCCCCCTCATGTGTTGGTTGTTATCTTGTGGGCTTTGCGGATTTGCTGTGCTAGTAGACAGGTGGCAGGCGATCTTGGGTGAGTTTCCTGGCAAGTGCACGCAGTGCAACAACTTGGCCTTAATTCATCGTACTTAATCTACTTACCTACTTACCTAATGAATCATGCTGAATTAATCATATTTAGTTAATCATACTTACTTAATTAATCATACTTAATTAACTATACTTAAATAATCATATTTACTTACTTGATTACTCATTCTTAATTAATGACACTTAATTGATCATACTTAATGAATCATACTGAATTAATCATACTGAATTAATCATACTGAATTAATCATACTTGATTCAACATCCTTAATAAATCATATTTGATGAATCATACTTAATGAATCATACTTAATGAATCAAATTGAATTAATCATACTTAATTCATCATACTTAATGAATCATATTAAATGAATCACACTTAATTAATCGTACTTCATTAATCATATTTAACGAATCATACTCAAGTAATCATACTTAATTCATCATACTCAATTAATCATACTTAAGTAATTACACTTAATTCATCATAAATAATCATACTTCGGTAAAGTAAATGCCTATGCCGATTTACTTTACTGAGTTTCCATAAAGTAAATCCACCATTTGACCTCTCTCCTCCCCAGTGGCTGCGCTGCGTGCGCGTGTGTGTCCGCTGGTGGTCAGCAGCGCGGTCTCCCATGCACCACCGCCAATGCATCCAGGTCCTACCAAAGGTCAAGGCCTGGCATGACGCGGTTGGGGTGCCGTTCGGGCACTGGCAATTCGACAGCTGGTTCTACAAAAAGGACGGCCCGGTGTTCCGGGGCGGCGCGGTGCTGAACTGGACGGCGGCGCCGGACGTGTTCCCGCATGGCATTGCGCACATGCAGTCCCTTTTGCGGGTGCCGCTGGTCATGCACAACCGCATGTGGTCGGTCAAGTCGGACTACATCGCCCATGTCCCGGAGTTTGCGTGGTACCAGGTCTCTCTCCTGGGCCCCGAGGGCAGTGGAGGGGAGGGGAGGAGCAGACTTCCGCTTAACAGCTCAGCACTGGGAGGGGGTGGGGGGTTGGGTGGGTGGGGGGTTCCAGACCACATCCCCCCCCCCCAGCCAGACCCACCCACCCACCACCCCTCCCCCCCCCCCCCCTCAAGTGATGGGGCCAAATTTTGCTCCGCACTTTCGGCGTCATTTTCCGAGGCAGAAGCGGTGTGGCTCCTTGTACCCTGCGTATGCTGCTCATGTCCGTTGTGTGCTGTCCCCTTGCGGCGCTTTATGCCGTTGCAGATTTTCGACAAAGGCTTGGAGCCCCCCCGTTGTGCAACACGGGATGGCACCTCGTGGCTGTGGGGCAAAGGTATTTCGGGGCTCGCGCAAAGAATTGCCCTCCATTACTTTGGGACCAGGAGGGGCAGGGGGCAGGGGGCCAGCCCCCCCCCCCCCCTTCAGTGGAACTCTGGGGAGGGGTCGGGTGGGGAGGGCAGAGGAACAGAGGGGACGGCAGGGCCCAGGGACGGCGACACGGAGGAATTAAGGGCCGTACAGCAGAGAGTTTAGACCAAAAATTCCCTTCGGCGCCTCTAAAAACTCACCACTACTTTGGGGGGGGGGGGGGGGGGGGCTGGGGACGGAATGTCACACAGGGGGCTGGACCCCCCCAAACCCCCTCCTGCCCCTTAAAAGGAGCCCTGCCAGAGGCCCTTTGCCGAGATTTCCGAGCCCTGTGGGCGCAGTGTGTTGGGCTATTATCTCCTGCCGAAATGCTAAAGCGTGGGTCCTCCCCAAGCGGTCCCGCAGCTGCTCGGCTTGGGCGAGAGTGGGCCGTGCCGTCCTGGACACTGTGGGACCCAAAGATGTGTGCAGTCACACGGCGGCATGGCAGACGGCGGCACTGAGCAGGCGTCCTCGTTGTCTCTCTGTCGGTCTGTCTATTCACCTGCCCGTCCGTATGTTGAATGGGTGCCAGCGCAGGCGTCGTAGGGAGCTCTGGGTCGGTCTGCATTGGCTCTGGGCCCAGCCTCCTCGTCCTTGGAACAGAGCAAGTACGCAGTGCCGCAAGACCCGGTCGCCTTCTTCACATGGTTCTTTCAGCAGCAGCCCGGATGGGGGCTGTCCATGTATGAGCAGGACTGGATGTGCAGTGAGTACGACGGCGTGGAGGCATTGCAGGTCCGCCCCTTGCACCTTGCGTCCGTGCCCCAAGCACCGGCTATGCCGCACCGCACACCCCACGGCCCGCTCACGACGCCTCACCACGGGGGCCGATCCTGGTCAGGACCCGACCCTAAAGGGGGGGCGGGGGGGGGCTCTACGGACCCCAAAATTGTTACACGGAACAATGTGCTTTGTCGGCGACGGAGGCGCCGGAGATTTTGTTTTAGGGGGAGCGTTTACGCGCCAGGCGCGCGCCGGGCATCCTTTTTGACCTGTGCCCCACCGGTGGCCTTATAGGGGGTGCACTAAGGGGGTGCACTTAGCGCAGTGCAGCTATTTGGGCGTCTGGTTGTACTAGAGACCCATACTTTGAGATACTAGGGGCATCATTGTGACCCCTAGCGTAGGTTTTGACTTCTGATCGGACCCCCGAGAATGTAGGGGTGACGTAGCATTTCCACCCTCTTTTGGGCCCTAACCTTCCGGTGCTATTTAGGAAAACGGGACAATCTCTGAATCCACGCTTTGTTGCGTGGCCCCTTGAGTTGGGGTTAGGGACTCTCAATGCACGGTTTGTTGCGTGGCCGCTTGAGTTGGGGTTAGGGACTCTCAATTCACGCTTTGTTGCGTGGCCCCTTGAGTTGGGGTTAGGGACTCGCAATGCACGCTTTATTGCGTGGCCCCCTGAGTTGGGGTTAGGGACTCTCAATGCACACTTTGTTGCGTGGCCCCATGAGTTGGGGTTAGGGACTCGGTTAGGGACTCTCAATCCACGCTTTGTTGCGTGGCCCTTTGAGTTGGGCTTAGGGACTCTCAATCCACTCTTTGTTGTGTGGCCCCTTGAGTGGGGGTTAGGGACTCTCAATCCACACTTTGTTGCGTGGCGCCTTGAGTTGGGCTTAGGGACTCGCAATGCACGCTTTGATGCGTGGCCCTATGAGTTGGGGTGAGGGACTCTCAATGCACGCTTTGTTGTGTGGCTCCTTGAGTTGGGGTTAGGGAATTTCAATGCACCCTTTGTTGCATGACCCCATGAGTTGGGGTGAGGGACTCGCAATCCACGCTTTGTTGCACGGCCCCTTGAGTTGGGGTGAGGGACTCGCAATGCACCCTTTGTTGCGTGGCCCCTTGAGTTGGGGTTAGGGACTCTCAATGCACGCTTTGTTGCGTGGCCCTTTGAGTTGGGCTTAGGGACTCGCAATGCACACTTTGTTGCGTGGCCCCTTGAGTTGGGGTTAGGGACTCTCAATGCACGCTTTGTTGCGCGGTCCCTTCAGTTGTGCTTAGGGACTCTCAATGCACCCTTTGATGCGTGGCCCTTTGAGTTGGGCTTAGGGACTCGCAATGCACGCTTTGTTGTGTGGCCCCTTGAGTTGGGGTTAGGTTAGTAGCCTAGGCTAGTTTAGACAATTTTTTTCCTCCCGTTCCTTCGCAGCACCTCGAGTAGGGTTCTTTGGTCACTCCGCTCATATCATTTCTTCCCTCTGTTGTAGACACCATGTCCTAGCGTCCCATAAGTACGTTCTTTAGCACCCCGGTCCCACCGTGTCCCCGCACAAAACGCTACGACGTTACAAACGCGATCCTCTATTTTTGCTGCTAAGATAGATGGACTGGGAAGAAAAGGCAAGAGGCATACAATATTGCACAGAAAGCATGTTCCACACTTTTTCTGAACACTCCAATGGCAACTCTGTGTGAGTTTATAAGACAAGCAGCCATAATGGCACGACAAGACCGCGAGGTGCGCTGCTTGCCGCATGAGTTCCTGCTCATACAACCTATTGTACGCGCACACTGGGCAGCACAGCTGCTAGGAACACGGGCTCTGTTGCAAGATGCATATTTTTTGTGTTTCACAGCCCCAATAAATCTGCACTGTCCTGCACTCGAGGTCACAGACAAACCCAAAAAAGGAACCCCAAACAAACCCAACAGGGAAAGAGTAGTTGCACAGCTATCAACTTCCACAACACCAATAACTGTCCTTGAAGTTCCCTGGGAGGACTTACTAGACATTGTCAAAAAGGTGGTAAAGGTTTCCACACGGTCACCTCTACAAATCTTTAACACCCACCAGCGCCTCGCCTCACACTTGCAAAAGAAGGTGCCTGTGGATGTGCAGCAAAGTTTTGTACTTGCCGTGGGTGATGCAGACTTAGCATTGGAAGCCATGAAGTCTGTGTTGCCTGGTGGTGTTTAGGTGAGGGCACAATGCATGGACCCAAAAACATGAGTTGATTACCAGTCTTCAGACATTATGACAAATGTATATGCTGAATGGGTCAGTGTGGTGCATTTTTGCAATTCCTGGTGGATATGGTTCATTTCAGCACGGGGGGGCTCCCCCCTGGACCCCCTCCCCCCCTCCCCCCTCCGCTCAAGCAACGCCCTGTTGGGTGCCCCATGGGGTTGCTGACGAGGTCAAGGGCCAATTGAGGTGTGTGTTTGTGTTTCCGAGTGTTTCTGAGTGTTTATGTGTGTGGGTGTGTAAGTGTGTCCGAAGTGCGTGTGCGTGTGCGTGTGCGTGTGCATGTCTGCGTGGGTGTGTTTGTGTATGTTATGTGTGCGTGTCTACCTGCATGTGTGTGTGTGTGTGTGTTTATGTGCATGTGTCGGTGGGCTGTTGCCTCCAACACAGGTCAACGACACGAATTCTTCGTGGGCCATGTCCACGCTGTCTTAGGATATCGGTACACACACATTCCTTTCAGTCAGCTCAGACTCAGGAAAGTCCGCAAGGACGTGGCAGTCATCCCACTGCAACCACCGATGACAGGTTCTGAGGTCCAAATAGACGTCCCAGCGCCTCCGGCGGCTTGTGACCCCCCCTGACAGGACAACTATTGTTGCGGGTCATCTGCCTTGAAGGTCCGGTCACACTGTCCGCGCACTTACCACGAACTGGCTCGGCGGAACCTGTTTACTCATCAGCCCTGTGTGCTGCTGAGGTCCTCCTTCTGCCCCCTTATCCAGATCCAAGTATGCTGACAATCATAGGAGGAGGGAACCCTCCCCCTGCTCCCCCCCCCCCCCCCCTCAACTCCGTGAACCCATATTTGAAAGTGGCAAACAATAAAATTCCTTACGGAAAAATTGATTTGGCCATTTTTGGTTCACAGACTTTTGGGTTCCGGACCCCCTCCCCCCCTCTTCTCACACAGCGTGCCCTGCTCTGCCAGGGCGTCTTTAGAATAATTGAAAACCAAAGGGGGGGGGCGGCTCCCCCCAAAACCCCCTCCCCAGACCAAAGTGACCATCGTGGGAAAAAACGAAATTTACAACAAGGAAAATCTGGTCGGGCCATTTTTGGTACACAAAATTTTTGGATCCCAAACCCCCTCCCCCCCTCCCCCCTCCGCTCAACAGACGCCCTGCCCTCTGCTGTCGTCCCCATGTGCGCGCCCCTATCCGCAGACAAACATCTCAATGGGCGATTTGTGGCTGCGAGGCATGGCCGTCGGGGCGGCCTCCAGCGGCCGCACGGTCCAGTTCTGCATGCACTACCCCAACGACCTATTGGCCGCGGCCGCACTGCCGGCGGTCACCAACGCCCGAGCCACCGGCGACTACTTCCACGGCGCCCACCAGTGGGCCATTGGGGCCACGGCGCTGGTGTCATGGGCCCTGGGGGTGTTGCCCTTCAAGGACGGCTTCTACTCCAGCAACCGTGTGCAGGTACGGGCGGCGCTCCTTCGCACTCGTTGTGCCTGGGAGGGCCCTTTGCCCCACAGCCAAATGCCGTGTGTTGGTCCACAGCCACCCCTGACCCCCCCCCCCCCCGGGGCTCCTTTTAACAACTCGGCGGGGTTGCCCCCCCCCCCCCCCTAAAAGATTGGGCCAAATTGTCTTCCGGGTCTTCGGCCGATCAAAAATTTTCTCTGGTGCCTTCGGCGCCATTTGGTTTGGACCAAAAATTTTCTTCAGCGCCTTCGGCGCCTCGAAAAGCTCAGCACCAAAAGGGGGGGGGGGGGGGCTGGACCCACCCACCCCTTAAAAGGAGCAAAAGGAGCCCTGCCGCCCCACCCCCCCCGTCTGGCACATGCTAACCGCCTGTAGTTCAATGGGGCATCGCTGCTGGTGCAGACCCTGAAATTCATCGCCTTTGGTCGCCGGATGAAAAATCCACAGAAGGGTGAGTAGAAACGTAAGCGTGGTGCGCGCGCGGTGCACCACACGGTGCACGCGGTGCGTTCGTCTCCCTCTGAGGGCGTGCTGCAAACGTGCTCGTGGGCCCATGGGCCTGTCTGAAGGAGGAGCGGGCGAGGGTTCTATCCAAACCCCTTCCCGAGCCGAGAAGTGAAAGTTGGCCTTCCCCCGGTACGCGTGTACACTGCCCGTGGCCCGTGAATTCCCTCTGAAGTCCCTGTGCCCAATGCATTTCTTCTGATGTTTGGTTGACCGAGGTCATGTGGCAGAGCTGTCATGGCTCGTGCCGCATGCAGGCCCTTGCAGGCGCTAGGGTGTCCTCGGTGACCCCGCCAGCCGGTAGGGACCAATATCAGTTTGCTTTGCTGGTGCCTAGAGACCGCCGGGTTGTACTGCCCCCACTTCCACAACTCCGCTTCTGTCACCTCCCACCCTTTCCCCTTATCTCGCCGGCCTCCTCCTCCTCCTCGCCCCCCGCCCCTCTCCTTCTCCCCCCTCCTCCCTCACCTGTTTCTCCTCTCCCTCCGCACCTTCCATGTCCCCTGCGCCCCCTCCCCCCCTCCGCTCTCTCTTCCATGCCCCCTGCGCCCCCTCCCCCCCTCCGCTCTCTCTTCCATGCTCCTCCCTTGGCATTTCGTCATGCCCGGGTGTGTGCTCCTGACCCTGCACATTCACCGCCTCCACTCTACCTGTGAGGGCTGACACCAACCCCCCCCCCCCCCTCTGGACCCCCCCACCCATACTAGTTGGTACCTGGTTAGAATTGCCAATCCGAACTTTTGGATTGGCCCCACGCAGGCCCTTTTTTTGCCCCTCTATTGGGGAGCCCCGAGAACGCAGAGGTTACGTCGCAATACTGCCCACTTTCAGGCCCCCGAGTTTTAGGCACCCCCCGGGTTGTCAAAGGTATCGGCCTAAGGAGCCGATGTTCACAAGCACCAGAATCACTTCCCTTGGCTGTTGAGTATGCAGTTTGTTGATGTTTCCACGTGTGTTCTTTTGCAAGCCTGGTTGGTTGCCTTTGTTGATTGAGAGGTGCATCTGGAATACGGTACTCCTTTTTCATTTGTTGTGAGTGGTCACACCAAAATTCACCCCACTCGTGTATATTCAAAATGTTCAGAATGAAACGGGAAATTCAAAAATACCCCCAAAATGGCAAAAAAATTTGACCTCCCCCCCCTCCGGACCCGCCCGCCCACGCCGCGGGGGTTGGTGTCGAGAACTGAACTGCAGCGCCCCCCGTGCCTCCACTTCCCCCAAACACTCCTCCACCGCTTCCTGCACTTGTTCTGACCGCTTCCTCTTTTTGCCCCTTGTCTCTCTTGTCAGCCCCCCCCCCTGCAATTCTACCTCTACCTCTGTGTTGCAGTCGGGCGGAGAAACACGGGGCCCCGAGAAGAAGCCCGACCGCGAAGCCCTTATGGCCACGCTGTCGTGTGCGATGGTGGCCCCAATGGACGGCATTTATCTGCTGAACGTGTCGCGTGTGATGGCCACCTGCCGTAAAGATGGAACTATTCTGAAGCCTGACGCCCCGGTGTGTGGGCGTCTGCATTTCTCACCGCCTTCACTGTCTGTTAGTGGTCCCTGCGGTCCCCTAGTGTTTGTGTGGTGTGAAGGCTTTCCCCCGCTACTGCCAGGCAATTCGATGCTTGAAATGCCTGCACTGCAAACGAACCCGCATTCCCACCAAAAACAAAACCGCGAGTGTTGCAAGCTCGCGACCAGCTCCATCGCATCGAGGCACATCGTGGCGGCCCCATAGACAGCGCTACAGCTGCTGCCAGCCCCACAGCTGCTGCTGGCCCCACAGGTCCTGCAATGTGCCCTGTGCACGGACTGCAGGTCTACAGCAAAACTCGCATGTGCCCGTCCCACCTCCTGCGCCGCAACGAACTTGCCTTGGGCATCAGACCGCGCTGGCATTCACCCGAACACTCGACCCCCCTCGACCACCGGTACAAAGGCAGTGTATGATGGTCGGCTTGGCCTGTCGTGCTGGTTCCAACATCCTCCAGCACATACTGGGGTCAGCATGACTATGCCGCCCAAGTCTCTGTTGACTGCTGCTTGACGAGAAGTTTATCACACCGCGTCTTGCTGCCCCTCTCAGTTGGATTCGTGTCCTTGTGGATTCGTGTGTGTGTGTGTGTGTGCGTGCGCGTGCGCGCGCGTGTGTGTTTGTGCAGAACACTGGCGATAAGCCCTCGAGCGTCTTTGACCGTCTACTACAGAAAAGCGCCTAGTCGCCGATGGTCATGACTTGCGTTTGACTGTCAGCGGCCTGACGAGATTCTACTGACGACCAGTGCCTGCCCTGCTTTCGCCTGTTCTGGGATTTGGTCGCTTTGCGTCATCTACGTGTGTGTGTTTGTGTGTGTGTGTGTGTGTGTTTGTGTGTGTGTGTGTGTGTGTGTGTGTGTGTGTGTGTGTGTGTGTGTGTGTGTGTGTGTGTGTGTGTGTGTGTGTGTGTGTGTGTGTGTGTGTGTGTGTGTGTGTGTGTGTGTGTGTGTGTGTGTGTGTGTGTGTGTGTGTGTGTGTGTGTGTGTGTGTGTGTGTGTGTGTGTGTGTGTGTGTGTGTGTGTGTGTGTGTGTGTGTGTGTGTGTGTGTGTGTGTGTGTGTGTGTGTGTGTGTGTGTGTGTGTGTGTGTGTGTGTGTGTGTGTGTGTGTGTGTGTGTGTGTGTGTGTGTGTGTGTGTGTGTGTGTGTGTGTGTGTGTGTGTGTGTGTGTGTGTGTGTGTGTGTGTGTGTGTGTGTGTGTGTGTGTGTGTGTGTGTGTGTGTGTGTGTGTGTGTGTGTGTGTGTGTGTGTGTGTGTGTGTGTGTGTGTGTGTGTGTGTGTGTGTGTGTGTGTGTGTGTGTGTGTGTGTGTGTGTGTGTGTGTGTGTGTGTGTGTGTGTGTGTGTGTGTGTGTGTGTGTGTGTGTGTGTGTGTGTGTGTGTGTGTGTGTGTGTCCCCCACTGCTGCCCAGGGGCGCGTGACCTCGTGACCTCACCGTGGTGTGGGGGTGACCCCCCCCCGGGCTAACACGCAATCTGGGGGGTCCAGCCGCGGCGGCCAGGGCACGGGATCGCGCACCCGTGGGTTCGTCAGGTATTTTTCCTTCCCCCACACAGCGGCGGTTACACCCGAGTCCCTCCGGTCCAGCCTGGGCCGCGGGGGGATAGGGACGCCCCGTGGGTTCGTTAGGTATTTTTCCTTCCCCCACACAGCGGCGGTTACACCCGAGTCCCTCCGGTCCAGCCTGGGCCGCGGGGGGATAGGGACGCCCCGTGGGTTCGTCAGGTATTCTTCCTTCCCCCACACAGCGGCGGTTACACCCGAGTCCCTCCGGTCTAGCCTGGGCCGCGGGGGGATAGGGACGCCCCGTGGGTTCGTCAGGTATTCTTCCTTCCCCCACACAGCGGCGGTTACACCCGAGTCCCTCCGGTCCAGCTTGGGCCGCGGGGGGATAGGGACGCCCCGTGGGTTCGTCAGGTATTTTTCCTTCCCCCACACAGCGGCGGTGCGTGCGTGCGTGCGTGCGTGCGTGCGTGTGTGCGTGCGTGCGTGCGTGCGTGCGTGCGTGCGTGCGTGCGTGCGTGCGTGCGTGCATGCTGGCGTGCGTGCGTGCGTGCGTGCGTGCGTGCGTGCGTGCGTGCGTGCGTGCGTGGCGTGCGTGCGTGCGTGCGTGCGTGCGTAACCAGCCACCTGTTGCCACGATGCTGCTCTTCTGAGCTGCATGTGTTCTGACCCCTGAATGTCTGTTATGTGTGTGTGTGTGTGTGTGTGGGTGCGTGGAGGTACCCAACACCAACAGTAAATAGATGGTTTTCGGAGGTAAAAACACGAACTCCTCCGTGGATTTATTTAGGTCTGGTCAAGGAATATGCTTGCATTATGATCGCATTACATTGCACGCTCTTCACCAGGTCGACAGACGTCTAGGACTGCCGGGACTGCAGTTCCTGAGGAGTTTTCTCCAACCGCTTTTGTTGCTCCGTTCTTGTTTCGCAGTTCTCAATGTGTGTGTGTGTGTGTGTGTGTGTGTGTGTGTGGTTTGTCCGCTTTACACGTGTGTGTAAGTGCGTGGGTGCGTGTGCACACACATGTATGTTTGTGTGTGGTCACTCAGTCTTCACATGCGCTGCGTGCTGGATTTGGTGCAGCGCTGTTTTCACAAAGGTTATGACAGTGGACGCCTGCTTCCGCAAGGGCAGTGACCCCAAGGGGTGCTTCGTCTACCACACGTATTCGGACGTGAAGGGCCTTGGGCGGGTGCACTACTACTTCAGCGACGATGCCACTCGTGCGTTGACCCCTGAGACGGTGTACATTGATGACCCCACCAACTACATTGTGTACAACTGGTATGCTCTGATGCCAGTCCCCCATCGCTAGCCTTTCAAAATGCATTTAAAAGGGGTGGATGGTATCTGGCTGGAACTCCCAAACTCTGGCGCGCAGGGAAAGAAGGCAGCGGCAGGATGCGGTGCCACACACGGGCAGGGGGCTACCTCGGGAAGAAAACCCCCAGGGGATGTACCCTAACATAGCATTGTGGTAGCCACAGCGCTCTGATCAGTTTGAGGTGTAAATGTTGGGGATCAGGACAAAGTGTGACAAGTTTTGCTTCTGGGTGCCATGTGGCCAACAAGGTTTGCTGCTGGCCGCTTTGGGGATGGCAAGGAGGACCCCTAGTGGGATACAGGGAGGCCATGGAGGGTGCCCCCCGCGCGGTGCGACTGAGGCCCACTTGGCGTAGAATGGCAGTACCATGGAATGTTGCCCAAAAGTGGCCATAGGGGCCGTGGCATCACAAATGGGTGGCCAATTGTTGTGTTTGGGTCGAATTAACAATGTTGGGGTTTTAGAGTGGGCAGCAGGGCACTTTGTGCATTCGAAAATGTCGGTGTGACTATCTTTTGCCTCCTTTGCTTTCCAGGCAATGAATGCTGACCTTTTGGCACTGGACAGTTAGGCGACCTGAAAATTGCTCTGCCGGGGGGGGGGGGGGGGGGGCTGACATGGACGCCCGCCGAAGGAAGGGGGGGGGTTGGAGAAATGGGGTTCCGTGTCGGGCCCTTTGTTTTGTGTAAGAACGGATGTTGGCGCCGAAGGTGCAGGAACACAAATTTTGGCCCGATTAAGTTTTTTCCACCAATAATCCCCCCCCCCCCCCCACATTTGAGTAGTCAAAATGATTAGCGCGATGTGGGTATCATTTTGAGTCATAGATGTTGGGTTGACCCCCCCCCCCCCGGCACGGCAGGTCGGGCACCCCCTGCCTGAACCCCCCCTCCCGTCACGGCGGCCAAGGAGGGAGGGGGTTGGGAAAATGGGCCTCCGTGTCACCTCCCCCCCCCCGCAGAGCAATTTTCTTCCCGCCTTATGTCTTTTACCTGAGAGGCACCACAGGGGAGCATGTGGCTGCCACTGTTGTGGGCCTCTCATCCTTCCCGGAGTGTGTTGCCATGAGCTATGAGCGCTCAAGCCATACGTAGCTTTACCGTGATTGCCCTGTGGAGTGTCCCCCATTCTTCATGGTCCGTGCGGAGTCTCCCACTTCCGAACGCTATGCGTCCCCACCGCCTGCCGCCCCCGTCAGGTCTGGAGCAGTTGCAGCCGACGTTCAGGGTTGCCGTGTCATATTTTATTGGGAGTACCTCCGTTCTCCCCACCGCCTTTTTCAATCAGTGCACTGCCAGTGTGCACATGTATGCGCCTCTTTTCTTTCCGGGGATGTGAGAGCCGTGGCCCTTTATCTGTCACAGAACGGCCTCTTGGCAGGGGGCTGGGCGGCGGCAACCATCAATTCCCTAGGGATGAGGTCCTTGGAGTGGGGTGGGCCATTGTTCCATGCTAACCCCTTAGGCCACCGCGTCCCTGCCTGAAAAGGTTGTGCAGTACACCAGGACACCAGTAAGTGACACATCTCCCTCAGCATGCGCTGCGGCACATGTGGGCAAAGTGGCTACATAACCCCTGCCATGTCGGGGGCCCGTAACACTCAGTGTGCGGAGCAAACCAGAAGTGGCTACTAGTGGGTATCAAAATATAATCTACTACCAAGGGTAACTGAAACATTTTTTTTGACGAGGATGCCGTGTACAGTGCCATGTCTTTTGTGTGACCTGCTGTAGCTAATGGAGGCAGGCTTGTGCTTAGTTTTTGGCCCATGGGACGGGGGGGCGATGGGTGGGTGGGCATGAGGGCAACAAAACGTTCGTGTACCCAAAATGGGGCACTCATTTTTGGCTCTCGATTCAAAATTAGATTTTCGCCCAGAGGAATTTTTTTGGTTTTGGTTTTGGGTGGGTGGGTGGGTGGTTTGGCCTGGGGGGGGGGGGTCCGCCAGATCACCCCCCCCCCCTGCCCACCCCCCCCCTCCCGTGGATAAGCACATCCCTGGATAGAGGTCCGTTCTGGGGGGCCATGTGTGTATGGGAGCGGGGGAATGGGTTTGTGGGTGACAGTGGAATGTCCGTCCCACTGCATACAACTGCTGCGTTATGCCACAGTGGAGTCCACTCTCATGCCGCAGCGCGGACAGGCCGCACACTTAGTCATCCCCAGGCCAGTGCTCATCACCAGATCTGGTCTGGGGATTGTAACGCAGGGCCAGAGGGTTCTGGCTGTGGCACAAGGCAATGGTGGGTGGCACTCGGACAGCACTTGACTTCTACGGGCACAGATGGATCCCATACAACCGGCACCCAGTCACTTATGGTACGGATTGCACGTGCGCTGCCGCGAACCTGCAGTGGCAAGCTGGAGCATCTACGAATTTGCCCTTCCGCCGATCTGATCCGTAGAGAAACCCTTGGGGGCTTTTGGGAGATGGGCCATGCAGTGCTTTATCAGGAATTGTGTTCTCGGTTGACATTAGGCTGGCTTAGCTTCCAGCCTTGGAAGCAATGGCGGATGTCCATTTTAAACGCTGTATACCTCCGCTGCGTTGCAATGGAGGAGAAATTACTCAAAACCCCCACCGTCCGAGGTGTGCCTCACTGTGGCACACTCCCCAGTGCACCCAAACGGTGTGTGGGGTGGGGGTCTGGGTGGGTCCAGCCAACGCCCGCCCAGTCAAATTTGATTTCCTCCCAATGCCAAAAAGTGGGGGAAGAGTTTTTTTTTTTAGGGTGGATGGGCGTCAGGGCCGAAAGATCCCCTCTCTCCGCCTGGGGATAGGCAGGGCAATTCGTCCGCCCCCCCCCCCCCCTCCGCCCAGGACTCGTGCCGGGTGCGCCTCAAACCTCCAAACCTCCCGCCATTCAAGGGCGCGCCTCGCCCTCTTTTCACACAGGTACACAGGGGCCGTTCTGCCGTTGCAGGCCTCTACGGCCGTCGCTGCCGGGTACGAGGGTCACGCCTACGCCCTCGTGTCGCCGGTGCTTCAGGGGTGGGCGTTCCTGGGGGAGGTGGACAAGTACGTGCCCGCCTCCCGCAAGCGCTTCCCTTCAGTCGTTCCCAACGGCCAGGGGCTTGTGGTGCAGGTTGCGGGGGTCGCGGAGGAGACAGTGCGGGTGTGCGCCGCCCGCGCCTCCGCCCGCACTGGCACGTGGAAACTGTTCTGTGCGGAGGTCGCGTTCGTAACTGGCGGAGTCTCAACCGTCGTGCTGCCCTAAAGTGGAGACGCTGTGTGAATCCCCTTCCCGTGCGGCATATGCCGCAGGAGCAGTACGACCGCAGGACGCGGCCGCTGTTCCAGCGGAGGACGCCGCCTCCGGCTCGGTTTTGGTCCCAGCCCTTTTGCGGCCCTCGGGCAAACGGCTCGATGATTTGGGCAGCCTCCCTCCAGGGCCCTCACTTTGGAGGATCATGACAAGACCCCCCCCTAACCCCCACCCCTGCGACGATGACCGGAACAGCCAATCTAGAACCGGCCCCCGGCCCCCCAGCCGTGGCACGACAAAGGGGCGAAATCGACAAAAGGCATTGTGACCCCCAAAGGCGGTTTCCCTGCAGACCACCAAAGGGACACGGAGTGGGCAGACGCTACGACACCTGAACGCAGGCCGAGTCTTACGCTATTGTTCCCGCTCTCGTTGTCTGGTCCACGTCTGTCTTGCCGGCAGAGAGGCGCGCCCGAGCCCTAAATGCGGCAGGAAACGAAGACAAGTGAGGTGCTTTCTGAGGGCAAACGTGCACGGCAGAGCAGCGCACTCGCCTCCTCAAAGCCCAGTTCGCATCCAATGCCGTCTCCCCAGACATACCCACCGAAGGTTGGGTCCCAATTACCGGCGGGTCCTGTGCCGTGACACCTCAACCAACCTCATGACCGGTTGACTGCCCACATGTATCGTTGCGTCCTGTGCACACGGTAGTATCCCACGAGAGATGTTCGTTGAACCCGGTGTCCCTCGGTTGACACCCCCCTGCCATGCCGCAGCACATGCCTATGATGCCCCGAACGTGGTACCTGTCAGACGGGCTCGACGCATGACGGACCCTACGATTGCACAACTGGACATCCTTTGCACTTGTGTCGAACCAAACATGGCCGCCCTGGTCTGCAAACACGACAATGGTAGGGCTTGCAGGGTTTGACTGTTACTGCCCGCAGGGCATCAAAAGTGGGCCGGGGGCCGGGGCTCCTTTAAACAACCTGGCACCATAGGGGGTGCCCCCCCCCCCCCTCCTAAAAAGATTGGGCCAAATTTTCTTTCGGGCCTTCGGCGAATTAATAATTTTCTCTGGCGCCTTCGGCGTCAATTAGTTTCGACCAAAAATTTTCTTCGGCGCCTTCGGCACCTCTAAAAACTCAACAACACCAGGGGGATGTGTGGACTCCGCCACCCCT
The DNA here is from genome assembly GCA_964036045.1 of Eutreptiella sp. 'Long Island Sound 2002'. Classification (NCBI taxonomy): domain Eukaryota; phylum Euglenozoa; class Euglenophyceae; order Eutreptiales; family Eutreptiaceae; genus Eutreptiella; species Eutreptiella sp. 'Long Island Sound 2002'. The sequence goes on along the minus strand of OZ038389.1, from coordinate 49,132,748 downwards.
CCTTTAAAGGAGCCCTGGCCGGGGCTTCGGGGGGCTGAGAAGCGCGCTGTACGCTTTAGGATTCATGTTGTTGTGGGCCTGGGAGGGACCTGTGCACCAGGCGGCCATGCCTAAGGCCTCAAACCAACCGATTCGACTTATTCGACACCAGAGACACCGCAGGCCGTTCATGGGCGGTCGTGGTGCAGGTCCCCGTCTTCTTCAGCTGTATGCGTCTGGGGGATGTCGCTTTGCGCGCCTTCGCGAGAAGTGCCTCAACATGCGAAACCCGATAACATCCGAACTCCCGGCCCCACCGGGTGTCCGCCCCCTCGACTCGAGACGGTGCAGTCCCATCGCGCCCAACCTGGGCCCGGGCCACAGGGACGTGTGGACCAGTGCATCTTGTGGGGGCTGCAGGTTGGGGCACGCGGGCCCCACCTTCTGAAGGACAGGGCGTTCCTTGGCACACCATTGACGGGTGTTCACGGCCCAAGTGCCAGTATCGACGTGGCGTGCACCGGGGGGAGAGAGTGGAGGTGAGACAGTGCACGTGAGGGCGGGTGAGGGGGTGCGGGTGAGGCAGGGGCTGAATGGCAGTGGAGGGGACTGACGGCCACGAAATGGAAACGCAGTTGTGGCGGAGCTGATCAGTATCCCAAGTCCATGTTGACCGCCCCCTCAGTCTCCCCACCAGCAGATCTTGGGAGTCAAGACCTTGCACTTCTCAATCACTGACTCGCGCTTTGCTGTGGGGCTGAGCGTTGGGCGGGAGGCTCATTGGTGATTCCCTCCGACCGACACAGTGCAGCGTAAGCCCGAATTTGCTCGTGTCCTCTCAGAACATGGCACTGTGCCACCCTCTGGTTTGTGTCATTGGCGGGTTCGTGGCCCAGGGAGTCCTAAGGCTGGAGCCAGTGCTTTCCCCCACCCAATGAGTGTGCTGCATGCAGTCGAAGAATTCCCCTGCCGAGTCTCCATACGCCCGGGCGCAGTCCCCGTGGGGAGGCTGTGGCGGGTGTGTGCATCGCGGAGCGCGGTACGGCGCACAAGATCTTGAGGCGTGCGTACCGCAGACATGTGCAGAGGCACTGAGACATAGCTGCGTCGGTGTATGTAGGGGGCCTCAGCCCTGCGTTTGTGTACATTTTACGCGCCCTTTGTACATTATTTGCCATTTTTTGGGCGGCGATTGTGGTATCTACAGAGCGTACTGGTAGTGCGTTTGCAACATGGTTCGTGCTCCTGTGCGAATTTGGGAGCGCAGGTGACAACGTTTCAAGTGAGATTTTAAATAGGTTGCACTCTCTGGGATATGTGATCTCTACCATGCTCCGGTGGGGAAAATGTCACATACCATCCGATGGTGAAACGATCCCCCTTGTCAGCGACAAACTAAAGTTTAGCAATCAGCTTTGATTTGTCCTCGTCCGCTTCAGGAGTGATGGGTTACTGCATCCTGCAGCCAGTGCCTCGGTCTGCGCAGACAGCTTGGGGGAATTTGCGTTGTGCATTTCCCTTTTGTGTTCCGGGTAACCCCCCCCCCCTCCCAGAAATTCTTTGGCATAGTACATTGTGGGCCCGCATGTGGGTGGGGTGGGGACGTGGACACCGCATATGTACAGGGCTCAGAAGTACCCATTTTGGGTACGTTTAGCGGAACACTATCCGGGAAATGGGCCAAGGTAGGAAAAATGGGGGAAAATGGGGAAAAATGGGGGGAAATGGGGAAAAATGGGGGAAAATGGGGGGAAATGGGGGGGGGAAATGGGGGGAAATGGGGGACAAATGGGGGAGGTCTAGATTGCTCAGTAGCAAAGCTGTGTGGAGGCCATGCCTTTCCCCTTTGTGCCCCTGCTAATCACAGTTTTGATTGTTTTGCATGATATGGAGCACCTTCGTGAATGGAACAACGTGAAGTACGTTCCGATGAAGGTGCTCCGTGACCCCAATAGGAAGTGGTTGTCCGCCGGATGGCTTTCCAAGCAGGTGAAGAAACTGCTACCCATGCTGCGGCAGCCAAAGTGCAAAAATATCTTGCACTATTGCCCTTTGCCAAGCATGCCAAGGTATTAGACCCGCGACAAAGACCCGTCCTTGAGTCTGAGGATGGTATGGGTACTAATGTTGTTGCGCACAAATGTCTCTTTCGCACAGGTGAGGTCACTTCTGCACTTCAAGTGGAGTGGGATGCTTATTGGAAGTTACCACCGGTGGTTGCAACAGACAGTATGTATGTGCATGGCATGTGTCATTGTGCACCAGCATACCGACGCATACCATCGCCCCACGGACAGAGACACTACCAGCACGATGAGACCAACTGACCCCGAATGATTCCTACCCTCCTCAACCGCAAACAAGCGATGCAAACATCCTCCATCGGATAAACACATTATCAGCCCTGTCTCAAGGCAATGCTGCAGCCCTTACCTCGCACACACGCCGTGGATTGGATTCCACTGTCTCTCTCGCGCCTCACCCACACCAACCAAAGCGACAGCAAAGTGCACACCAACACCAACACCATCACCAGAGACAAGGTGCGGAAACCCATTCCATCCACACACATCCATCCGCCCTCACCCTTTGTGTGACACTGCGGCACACCTGATAAAGGCAGCCTTCCTAACAAACACTGTATTGGCCGTTTCTCTCACGCCAATTTTGGCTCCATTTGTGGCGGGAAGGGTCAGCAGCAGCAGCAAATGGCTGGATGAGACACTGCCAGGGAAGGGGTTCCATGATCCATGGCGAGATCCGCGGCGATGAATTTATTAGCTGGGCAATTGGGTATCGCTTAAACATGCAACCCTCAAACTAAGTAACCCCTACCCCACACCTCAAGACCCTCTTCGCACACGACACAGACAGCAGGACCTGCAACAAACCACCATGCCACATCTTCGCATGATTGGCCAGCTTGTGCACAGCGGACCTGGTGTGCGCGTTCTGTGATTTGTTAATTGCAGCCGTCCAGCTTCCAATAAAGGGCAATATTTGCATGATGTTGATCGGAATTTAGGTGTTCAGTATTTGAGTATCCAAAATTGGGTGCTGCCACAGAACGCCAAAATGACTAAACCATCAGAAAACAAACACCATGTGCTAGGCGCAAAAATGTCCTCGAGACCATATTCCACCTGTACCTGTGCTGTGGCCACCTGCAATCCCAATCATTCAGCGTGTGCATGAGTATGCAATAGTTGACAGCCTTGAAAATTGGGGGTCAGAAATTGTGCAGCTTTGAGCTTTGGCCTCATACCTTCCTCATATCACGAATAAGCCGAGGGAACTGGACGTTTTTCGCCAATGTGCGCCAAACAACGTACCAAGCAAAGAGAGGGGGCAGAGCAGGGCACAAGAGTTGCCCCACTAGTGCTGCCAAGTATCCAGGTCAAAAACACCGGTGCGCCCTCGTTGATGAGGTGGGCAATCACAAGCCAAGCAGGCATGCGAACACAAACAAGCACAGGTCATAGTGTTGTTGTCGGTCCCGTGGTCCACCCTTCTTTTGTGGTGCCGTGCTGAGCTTTGCTGTGGCGTCTGCCTCAAAGTTGAAAAGTTCAACAAAATTTGTGTTTTGGAGTTCGAAAAGCGGGCCTCCCCCGATCACCCCACCCCAGGAGCCTGTAAAACCTGCAGGCGTCATTAATGACGTGATAGGATCGTGCTGCAACATGTGTTTGACGAAGATTGCCGGAGTATTGTGTAGACGAAACGCTGTGTCAATGTCAATGTCAATGTCGAAGGCTCCTAGGAGAAACTGGCAGGATAGCAGCGCATGTGTGACTGTTTCGAGTTCCCCGTCCACAGGGCACCAGACTTCCAGAGGTTCCACTTGGCCTATCTGTGTCCTACCGGTAGCCGTTTTCACAGTTCCCGGTGGACAAAATCTTTTTGTTTCGCTGGGAGGCGCAAGTTGTGAAATGCCGTCCACACCTCTTCAAGTTGTCTAGGCCGTAACATGTGAGGGCTTGACAGTAGGGCTACCATGTGGCTGTGTGTCTAGTCAAACCACACTGCTGGCTCTGGGACGGGCAGCGCGCAGGGGGGTTGGGGGGGGATAGAGTGGGGCGACAGCCGTCGTTGGTATATTGGTTCCCATGTGGGTGCAAAAAGATTCTACAAAAAATCGTCCTCTAAAAGTTGGCCAATGGTGGGGATGCCTTGGCGAATTAGGCGTGGCGCAAAATATGTCAACGCACGCTGGTCCCTAAACAGGATGGTGTGCCACATGGGGGTGTCATAGGACAGCAAGTCTAGCACCTGGAAATGTACATCTGTTTTCGCCGGCCAAAAAGCACGTGCACTCCGCTCGAGGTATGGCATGGTCGCCCAAGTCACGTTCGACCCCATTTGGAAATAGGGCAGTGTTGAGGGGGACACTAGAATCCCAAGTTCCTGCGCAAATGCCTGAAAGGAAGAAACCAATTGCTGAGGCATTGAGAGTGAGTTATTGGCATAATTAACGAATGGTGTGGAATGCTGCCAATACAGAAAAGTTTGCGGTGGTGCGAGGCTGTACCCTCCTTTGGTAGGCGGATGTGCCAGTATGTCCAATGTTAATCCCCATGAGTTGAGGTTCAGTGCCACCTGGTAGATGGTTGCCAGGGTGGAGACCACCGCTGACGAGGGGAAGACGACTCTAGCCGGGTAGACCAGTAATGGTAAAATCCATAGCTTCAATAGGTTGACCCTTTCTGGGAGCGACAGTGTTGACAATATCGACCCCACCACCCACCACCTCTCAACCGCCCCCCCCCCCCCCTCCTCCAAACAAAGCCTCAAGGCGGAGGAGGGACACCTCTGCAAGCTTCAGCGGGCGGACGAGTTGGAACAGGTTTTGTGGGAACTACAAGAACAAAATGTATCATTGATTTTTACTGACGGCTCCTTTGCCGTGGAAAGACGGCATTGGTCGACTAGCAGGCTATGGCATCTACCTGGCCGGCGAAGTAGCCATTTCAGCCCATATGCCCACAACACTTCAACAGAGGAATAATTCGGCGGAGCTAGTGGCAGCCCTGAGGGCGCTAGAGATCTTCACAACAGGAAAAATCGCCATCTGCACCGACTCCTAGCACGTCATATTGGGAGCAATGGGAGCAGCCAGGCGTTGGAAACTGTGCGGCTAGAAGGGATCCTGTGGCCCAGTATCCAATGTATCCCTGTGGGAACAACTCCTTCTAGAGCTTGATAGACCAGGGCGCAACACTCAATGGGTCAAGGTACCATCACACGTCCACATTGACGGGAACAACGAAGCCGTTAGATTAGCAAAACAGGGACACATGTCCCACCCCAAATTTCCCAAGCTTTCAACACCAGCATTGAATTCACTACAGTATCACACACCGAAAGCACCCAAACGCAAATTGCTTTCTGCAGAACTCTCGCCATCCGTGGTCACCGCATTGGGATTTCCCCTCCCTCCCCCCCCCTCCTTTCCACTCAGCGGGAGCCCACACAGTGCTGACAGCACTGGAGCTGGAACCTCTCTCTGACCCGGGGTCTGCTACGGATGACACACGCTCTGTTTCGACCTGAGGCTCAGATGTGAGCGACACGCAACTAAAGTGCCATCTGCATGTCCACCCATGCTATGCCCATTATGCCATTGCTTGAAACACAAACCATTCACTGTAAAGGGGTAAGGCTGAAGGAGCGCCACACTTTGCGGCCCTGGACCAGTGTGTGTAGTAACATGCAGTCCACCTTTGATGGATGACAGACCCATATTGATCCTGGAGGTTCATGAACGTCAGCAGGTGGAACAAGCACAAAAGTGACCTGCAGAGCTAACTTGTCATAGGTGAGAAGACAAGGGCCAAACATGAGTCGTGGCGACCCCAGGTCGCTCTGCAGGTATACTCAAGGTGGGAATATAAGTTGCTCCTTCTTTGTCATCCTTGATCCCTGTCCTTGACAGGGGAAGAAGCTATGGTATGTTCTGAGAGTGTACTTAGATCCCCAGATTGACTCGTACTGTTGCAAAACCATTGCAGAACTATTGCAGCTTCATCAAAAAAAAAAAAGTGACCCGCAGAGCTAACCGCAGCAACGCCTCACTGTACATACGATAGTGGAGCACCCCAACCAAGAAGGGGACACGTGCATGAACCTTGCAGTACTGCTGGACTAATGGCTGAAATTGTTTATGGCGGGGACATTCAGTCTATCAAAACCAACCATTGATCCCCGTTGATACTGAATACTCTCTTTCCCTCTCTCTCTCTCTCTCTCTCGTATTCCTATCTCTGCACAGTATGATCTGTTGCCAGATGGTTCCTCCTTGGCGCACCGCCATCCACCCGTCCCTCTGACTGCTGCGGCCCCGGGTGCCTTGTGTGCCGCGGGGCCATGCAGGGCCCCTGGGGCTTCCTGAAGGCTCCCACGGCCACCGACATTAAGGGGAAGCGAAAGCGGCACAAGGCCTTTGACCCTCCGCCCAAGGCCTTCCAATATCTTTGTGTTGTGGATCTGGAGTGGACAGCGGATGACCGCCCCCGGACCGTCCCGCTGCTGCCGGAGGTCATTGAGATTGGCGCAGTGCTGCTGAGGTCACAGCCCTTCCTCTTGCGCTGACGCATACCCTCTGCTGAAGGGCCACTGGCGCCTGGCATACCGGAAGCGGTCAAGCGTGCCCGGAACCCAGCGATGCAACAATGACCATTTTAAAGGAAAGACCCCCACCCCCCCTTCTGAGGGGGTTCAGCCCGCCCCTTCCCCATGGGTGTTTCATCGTGCTGGTCTTTTGTGCGTCTTTCCTCTTTCTTTTGAAACTCTTTAGCTGATCCTTCGCTGTTCGGAACAGCGCTTGCAAGACAGCTAACAAGAACCATCAATAATGAGTCCTGGGAACTACTTTCAAAAGGTGCTCAAGGTGCAGATGCCCCCTTCTACCCCCAACACCACCCTGAGACGTGATGCCCGACCCCCTTCTTCTACCCTCACCCGCACCTTCCTCATCATCGCTTTTACTCTCACCCTCACGCCCCACTCTCACCCTCACCTTCACCCTCTCCCTCCCTCACCCGTTCCCCCCCGCCCCGTTCCCTCACCCCTACCTTTACCCTCCTGTGTCTTTGCTCTGCCAAGTTCAGTCTTCAAAATATACTGATGACAAATGTACCGTACGACATGCCGACGAAACGGAGCCGCGACGGGCTGACGCAACGCGCCGTCATCGGTCCGCCTCCTCACCCTCGCCTCCACCCCCACCCCCAACCCCAGCGTCAACCCCTCAACCAGGCCCCCAACCCTCGGCCTCTTCTTTGGCCTCGGCCACGCCTTCACCCTCCCTCTCACGCCCCCTTTCGCTCATTATCGTCCTCTTGCACCCCCCACATCCATCTCCATCTTTACGCCTACCTCAGCCGTCACCCTCACAGCCACACACAGCGGGCGGGGGCGGGACATCCCCCCACGCCACCCTCCCCGTCACGCCATTCTCAAACTGCCAGCGTCACTCACACAGAGGCAGGGTCTGCATTGACACATGCAATGCACACATCACCGCCACCGCGATCCCTCCCCGCCGCCATCCCCCCAACACCAGCCCCCGTCCCCACGCTCAGAGTGCACGACTCTTGCGGCAACGCGCGGGCCCGGGCGGAGACCGTGGCGGAGACGCAGATTTACGTGCGGCCCATCGAGAACCCGCTGCTCACCGACTTCTCCGTGCGGCTGTGCGGGATCCAGCAGGAGACCATTGACAATGAGGGTGTTTGCCTTGAAGATGCGCTCCAGAAGTTCGAGCATTGGCTGCTGGCGCATGTGGGAGGGGAGGGGGCCGCTTGCAGCAGGGCGACGCCCGGTGCCGCTGCCCAACGCGGCGGTTGTGGTCTGGCCTACATGGACTCTGACGCTGGCCCAGGGGCTACGTCCCGGTCTCGCCACATTTCCGATGGTGACGGCCGCGCAGTGGACACCCCCTCTGGCCTAGCACCGCCCTCCAGCCTCTCCGTGGCTTTGGACGACAGCCACGGCGCCGTCACAAAGGCATCGAAGCGTGTTCACACGGCGCAATCGGAGACGGGGCCGGCGGGGCTCGGGCGTCGCACGCCGTGCCCGCGTGCGACAACTGATGTGGACCAGGGCCCTGGCCCGATCGGTGGCGCCGACTGGCACTGTGACAGTGATCCCTTGGGACGTGGCTCGACCCCTTCGACTGGCGCTGCCCCTGCCCATGTGGTCGCGCTTGTCCCTTCCTCGTCCGCGTGTGACGGTGGTCCGGGTGGTGCCGAAATTGAGAACGAGGAGTGCCTTTGGAGCGGCTCGTGTCTTGAGGCGGAAGGATCTGGGCCTCCGGAGCCCAGTGTCCGTGCCACGGATGACCGTATGCTGAGCTCTGGGCACACCGACGAGGATTGCACTGCGGCGGCGCTGTCGCAGTGCGCAACTGGCCTCAAGTGTGTGCGTATCCCTGTGGCCCCTCTGCCGACTTCAGGCCCATGCCCAGCCCCCACCTCTGCCCCTCCGCTCAAAGCAAATCCGCTGAGAAGATGTGGTGGATGGGACTTCACATTTGTGGCAAACTGAATCCCTAAGCCCCCTTCCCACGCGCTGGACCTGTGAGCGCTGCCCAAAGCTGCCACAAAGCCAGTGCATGCAAAGCTACACTCAGTTATTGAATTGTTGATTGACTTTGGGTGAGACTTACGGTCGGCTTGTCCTCACCGCGTGTTACGTCCGCTACCGCATCGCATTTTGGGACAAATCGTAGCACTGGACGGCTCTGGTCCTTGATTCCGAGAGATTTCTCGAGTGCCTCATGGTGAGCGGGCTTCGGCAGTTTGCCATGGCCTGAACCAACAACAAAAAAGAATTGTTGATTGACTTGGGGTGAGACTGGGGTCAGCATGTTCATCTCCCTATTACCCTCTTCCCCGTCAGCCCCGCATTCACGCTTAATGCCAGACCCATTGAGTCTTATGGAATGCGAGTTGTGTGGAAAACACTTTGCCAACATTTGGGGGGGGGCGGGGGCGGGGGGCAGGTGGGAGCCTGAGCGCAGGTGGGAGGTTTATCGTGGTGCAGACGAAGGAGGCAGAGGCCGTTTGGGGTGTGTGACAGCGGCAGGTCGGTGCCGGCGGTGCAGTTCTGCATTGAGGGCAATGCAGGCCGTGGAAAGCCGCCGCGGCCGGAGGGCAGCACACCTAACGGCGCTTCATCCCCCCCCCCCCCCCGGCGGCCTCCCACTTCTTCCCTGCATTCAAGTCCTATGACATCACCCCGTCCCTTCAAGGCCCGGCCCCGCCGGACCCCGACTCATGCCTCTTGATCCACATCCCTCCCAAATCGACGCCCATGCCCTGCACCTCCGCTTCTTCATGTCCCACAGCACTGCCCGCTCCCCGTGCTTCGCACCGGATTTGGTCAAGTCGCGTACCCTCGTGGTCGTCACTTGGGGCGACAGCGACATGTGCGTGATCTCGCGCCAGTGCCGGCGGCAGCAGCTGCAGTCGCCCGCCGGGGACTGGCTCCGGAACTGGATCAATCTGAAGGAGGCGTACCTGCGGCACTACCGCCGCGAGGCCCGCGGGGGGCTGCAGGCCGTCGTGGACTCTCTGCCAGGGCTACGCTTCGAGGGCCGCGCGCACTCGGGGCTTGTGGACGCTCAGAACACGGCGGCGGTCGCGGCACGGCTCGTGGCGGAGGGGTATCGGTTCCTGCGGCCAACGCGCGGTCTGGGGCCGGACGGAGAGCCGTGGGGGGGCAAGAGGGCGGCAGAGCAAGGGCCGGGGGGCGGGGGAACGGCCCATTCGTAGGTCGCCCTCGCGAGAGAACGCACGTCAATCAGCAGCCCCAGCGTCGGACGCCCCTCCGGTTGGCGCCACATTATTGACACGCGAACCTTCAAGGCCCAGCAACCGCCAGCCATCTCCACCGCAAACCGGACCCCCCCCTCCGCCATTCCCCATCGCCACCTCCACCACCTCAACCTCACATTCTGTGACTCGACTGCGATCATGCGGTCAGGGTTTGGAACGAGATCGTTTGGTGCAGGTCCGTGTGCGCCACATTTCTGCTCTGGGCGTTTCTGCACAACTCAGGACTTTCGGGGAGGGTGGAGGGCCCTCCCCCCCCCCCTCCCCCTGCCACCCCGCACGTGCTCCCTTCCCCATCCAGACAGCTTGAGTTTGATTCTGCGCTCGATTTCTACACCTCGGCAGGGGCCTCAGGGGCACTCAGGTCGCTGGGGTTACAGCCAATTGAGTCTCCAACAGAGGACGCCTCCTCCACTGATGACCAATCAGTGGCTTGTGAGCTGCGCTTTATGGATGACGACGAGTTCGTCACATCAGCAGATGAAACCGTCTCCATGGGGAGCACGGAGTCCGATATGTCACTGTAATGACCTGACCCGGGGAGGGACGGATAGGTATAGACCGTAGTAGCCACACCAGGGACACAAGCTTGAGCTTTGGCCGACTGGGTGCCAGCGATACGCACCACCACAAGACATGTCCAGGTGCCTTCCACAGTGAGTGCATGCACGCCCTAGGGCGGACAAAACAACAATAAAAAGAGCAACACAAAGCAGACAGGAGAGGGAGGAGTCAATATCAGATCGATCAGAGGCTTGTACATCTAGATGAGCTCGCTGTACATATCAATGATGATTCGGGAGCAAAGACTCTAACAGGACTGAGCATCTACGGTTCGAGAACGCTATTGCCCTGCTGTAGACTCGCTCTATTTTGTTGAATGTGTTTGCGGCCCCGCACGAAGCACTCCATTCTGACCCACAAACCCGCACTTCCCTCCTTCCCGTCCCTCATGAGGACGTCTGGGCTGTCCGGCGGGCGGGGGGGGGGGGGGGGCTGAGCGGAGGTGTGTGGGCAGCAACGAGCCCCGCAGCAACCAGCACAACCCCGGTGCGCCAACGACGGGGCTCTGCGAACGCGGACACAACACCAGCAGGAGCACAGGCCACAGCAGCCAACAAAACGCAGCGACCCGACGCAGCACGCGAAGGGAAGAACGTGACTGTCCAGGGCCCCGTAAAGACCGACGGAATGTCACAAAGGGGGGGGCAGGAGGGAGGGCTCAGGGGCTCAACTGCGGAGGCGAGTGGGACGGAGGCGTACAAGCGGTCGGAGGGCAAGCTGGGATCCACAAATGCGGGAGATGGGGAGCCCGCTCATGATGCCACCGTGACAACGTCCCCATTTTGGAACGGCCCCACCCGCTGGCACCATGACTTTGGGGGCTGGCGCCTTGCCACCCCACAGGCACATATGTCGGTTTTCGACTGGAAGGAGGAGGAGGAGGGGGGTGCTGGTGGATCGGGCTGTGGCCCGCCCGTGTACCCTCCTTCGACAGCCCCCGCCCCTTCACCCCAAACCTGGTGGTGGACCACCAGCCCACCCATCCACGCGTGGAGGACCCCCTCCTCAAAAGCGACCACGTATGTACCCCCGGAAGTACCAACCGGCATACTCACTGAGCCTTGCCCCCCCCCCCCCCCCCCCGCACACACGCCTCCACAAAAATGACGTCAACCACCAACAAAAGCAGGTCGCACAACGGACATGGCACTGGACACCGGCTCCACCACCCTGTGCCGGCTTTTGTAGAACACGCGACCCTCCCCTCCCACCGGCTTATGCAGCCCTGAGGTCCCACACATGCCTCAAGCGTTGAGGCAGGTGCTGTTTGAAGAGCACCCGGAGAAGAACTGTGAGTTGAGCCTTCAGAGTGCCGGGCCTCTTCGTCCGCACATCCAAGTGCAAGTCCAAGAAGCGGCGGGGGCAATGGCACTGGGAGGGACGCAGGCACCGGGGGGAACCTATCGACGAACCTCGACCAAATGATGGATGGCTTGTGGAGGGCACAGAGGCGCACTGTCATCCAGACCCAGGCTTTGTTGTTACGGAAGTAGTACATTTTGGGGGGGCGGGTCTGAGTGGGTCCCACAAAGGACCACTTATTCAAACTTGATTTTCCCTCAGCCAACTTTTGGGTCAAGATCTTTTGGGTTGGTGGCTCTCAGAGCCAAGAGCCCCCCCCCCTCTTTATAAACAAAGCCCGTCCAGGCTGTTGGGGCGGGCGGGCGGGGGGGGGGGGTTTGGCACAAGGCCTCGGTATCAGATTGTTTGCCTTTGGCGGCGCCTATTGGCCTCTTGCTACTACTCATTCTGACCCTCTGTGGGCCCGAACGTGTTTTGGTTTTGTCAACGGAGCCCCTGGATGACTTGTCCTGTTTAACTACTCCAGGGTCGGCGGTCCCGGAGACGGGCTGTTGCCCGTGCCGTTGACCAGGTGCATCCAGATGCACACACCGAGTCCATGCTGGGTTTGCTGACTCCAGCACTGACTTGAGCGCGCTGGGGTGTGCATCTGCAGGATATTTTCCTGACAGGGGCTTCTAACAACCACAATGGTTCTTTCCCGTTTTTCCTTTCCTTGTTCTCCTTCTGCGCTCTGCACCGTTTTCGGCGAGCGCGGTCTGCCCTGTCCTGGTACCGTCCTTGGTTCGTCCCTTTCCCCCTTCCCAGTTTCTTCCCCGCCCTCTCCATTCTTTCTGCCCTGGGGGGCATTGGGTGGTGGGGGTGCGTGTTGCTGTAGGGAGGGGATAGAGGAGGGGACGGGGGAGGGGGAGTGGGAGTGGGTTCGTCTCTCCCTGCCCCTTCCTTTCCCTTCTCCTGGGACCAGATAGAGTCTACCGGGTGCAGGTAGTGGCAGGCTGTGCGTGGGTACTAGAGAGAAGGATATGGGCACCGGAAGTGTTTATCGTGGGAGAAGGGATACACTTCACAGTGGACGACTCAGTGAGACTCATGGCGCAACTAAACCACGCTAACATCATAGCAGCAGAACTGGGGTTGAAAACGTATGAACACTAACTCACACAACAACACAGAAGACCACGCACCACAACAAACACACAGGGGCACAGAGATGTGGTGGAGACGAGAGAGTGGCAGGGCACTGATGTTGGCGGCGACTGAACCACAGGTGATCCGGCAACCGAGGGTTAGGGGTTACCGATGGCGGACGCAGCCCCGTCGGGACTCGGAGATTGAGACTGATTTGGTTGCCAGTGCCAAACTACACACCACAACAACCACTCAGGGGCAAGGAGAGGTGGGGGAAGCTAGAGAGTGGGAGGGCACTGATGTTGGCAGCCACCGAACCACAGGTGATCTAGCAACAGAGGGAGTGGGTCACTAATGGCAGACACAGCCCCGTCAGGACTCGAAGATTGAGACTGATTTGGTTGCCAGTGCCACAGGAAACCACATCACCAGCAGCAGCGCTGACACCACCTAGAATGGACCCCCCCCCCCCCCCACACACACAAACACGCACCACGCCCCAGCGACCACCTCTGCAGCTCCGCCAACGCTGCACCAACACCAACACCAACAATGGTCGAACCGCGCTCACCCATGCAACAACAATAGAGGGCAGCCCAGGATAGCAAAGCACAGCCCAGAAAAGACGCCCGGGGCACCGCGGACCCTGGGTGATGAGCCAACAGACTCTTTACAAGGGATGGGGGGGAGGCCACGGACTCCTCCCTCTCCCCAACTGCGGGGACGCGTACAAAGGGGAACTAGCCCCGGTCCCGAACCCTTAGGCTGACGGCGGGCGCTACCTGCATGGTCTACCACCGCCGCGCCAGCGAAGGCCATCATGCCAGCAAACAACATGCAACTACGCCCAGGACAGACTGGGATATGTGGGCCAGCAGAAGCAAGTGGCCAAAACCACCCACACCAAACACACCAACACGAACAAGGAGCCCCCTTGAGCTAGGATCTCCCTCCTCAAGGTACATTTGTGTTCCTCCTTTCGGGTAGTCTCTTGTCCACCCCCGTCTCCTCTTTTCCCTCACGATGCGGTCCCCCTTTAGCCTGAGTTGGTCTGCTGTGTGCCACCTGAATTTCTCCCCAAAAAGCAGTGGTCTGGTCATATTTGTGTTGTATGCCTGTGGTGGCGGCGCACCTGTCGGCTGCGGCTCCACCTGTCGACTTTTTCTTGCTCCCCACAGCCACGAGCTCCACGTGAATTCTGCCCCCTTGGTCCTTTCTATCTTCTTCTCAGCTCTGTTGCTGGGCCCGCCGTGGGGTCTCCCCGTGCGGCTCATTTTGTCCTCAGAAATTCCATCTGAAGTATGTTGGGTTGATCTGAAAGTTTGTGTAGTGTGGCTGTGGGGCTGATTGGTTGTTCCCTGACTGTCCTGCCGGTGTCCCGTTACTCCTCTAGTTTTCATAAGATGAGTTCAACGGCTTGAACAACTCCGTTGCTTCTCCTGGTTGTTCTTGTTTTTTTCAGGGTGGAGTTTGAGTACCATTTTCTTGTACGCCGCCTTGACTTCCTCCTTGAGCCACTGCAGGGGCGACAGCAGCAGCAACAGAAACGCCCCCGCCAGAAAAAACCCCACGCCCACCGCATCCCGCGCCCCCCTACCCCCAGCACGGACCGCCACCACGGAGGCCGCCACACAACACGACCCCACCCAAACCCTCGTCGACATCTCCATCACAAAGCGCCCCACCATCCGGCCCCCACAAACCGCCACCAGCGCCAGCCAAACCGAACCAAGGACGCGGGACCCCTCGACCGCGGTCTCCATCAAGCCCACACCCAAACCCGCCCCGGCCGTCCACCAGCCCCTGCAGCCCCAATGGCTGCACATGATGCCCCCGGCCCCTGTCCCACCAGAACGCCAAGGGTGGTCTTTTCCTCACTCTGATGTGGACTTCCTCTAAACTCTTCCCGCATCTGCTGCTCTTCTCCTACCCTGCCCCTGCGATGCGATCCCGCCCTGGGTGGTGGACGAAATCCGCCTCTTCTTCCTTGGGGGCGATGTTCTTGTCTTTTTGTTGTTCCCTCACCTCTTTTACTCGCTTTGCCGTGGTCTTCTCCTGCCGGCACTGTTGTCGTTGCTTGTGTGTCTCCTCCAACCATTTTTGCACCCGTGCTTTCTTGCACTTACACTGGAACTCCAGCTTCTCCCTTAGCACTTTCCAAGCTTGGGCTGCTGTGTACCCTGCACACTGTAGATGGATCCAGTGTCCGTGGCCACACTGCACCGCACCTTGGCCCCTCCGCATTGGTGTGTTGCACAGCCCACACGCGTGCTTGGACCCTGCCCATCCTGCCTTCCCTTTCTTTTTCTGGGACCAGTGCTGTGGTCCCGGAGTAGTGGCCGTCCCTGCCGACCGTGTGTCTGTCTCCTTATCTGTTGTATGTCGCCCATGTGTTGAAGACAATAGCTTTATGAAAAAGGGTGCTATTGCCTTTTACTGCTGAATTCAAAATTGGACTCACTCCTGGTCACTGGACTCAAAACTGGTAGGTTTGTTTTATGTGTTTGGAGCCCTTTATCGCACCTAATGTTAAGTGTTATGAGTTTTTAGTGGCCAAATATTGTGATTTCCTTCCCGTAGAGTTTCACCATTTTTGGCCTTTTTTCTAGAACATGATTTGTTACACAAGTGCAAGATGCCAAACATTGCCGTCCTTCATAGTTTTCTTGAATTTTCTCTCCTCTTCTAGTTCCATGTATGGTGCAAATCATCTTTTTGTAGCTGTAGTGCCCTCTTTGTGCCTGTTTGCCACCATACCCGTGAACTACATACGGGAAAATTGTTCTTTGCACTAGTTGGTTGTTTTAATTGCCAAGCGTAATTTGTCTCAAAGACACGGTGCAGATATTGGACAGAGTTGTTGAAACTTCCATGTCCGGGGTGCCCATGCACACCAAAGAGTGTGTGACCTTTGGGCAATTTGTACCCCTTTTTTCAATTACAGCGTAAATATCTTCTCAAAGATGCAATCCGAATCTAATTGAGGGTGACTTTGGTGATTTTATGAATTTATCTTTCCTTTGAACAGCCTCTTTGTGGATGTATGCCTCAATGTTGGTCCTTTTTGAGTTGACAGCCATACTGAGATATCTTTTGCGGCTTTTGCTTGGAAACTGGATGATCTTTTGTGAAAAGTATCCTCCACAAGCGAGCACACAAAGTAGCAATGGAACACACTCAACCTACAAGCAGTGCTCAATCCTTTTGTTGTTTCCTTCACTTATTAGGAATTAAGGATTGGATGGAATGTGCAATTCTTGGCTGCATTGAATTATTATAACTATTGAATGTTAAATAGATATTATGTTGAGAACGAAAAAGGAGCTACCATGTCTTGCTCCAAAATGACTGACACAGCCACCGAGGATATTGGCAAGCTAGGGTTAACCTCCGTGGCACCACTTGTGCGCTTGCCTCCGGCAGTGTCCATGGATGGAGGACCGGGCAAACCAATGGCACAGACTGATGTCCAGCGGGAACTGGTCGAATTCGCCCCCAAAAAACTGCTGGAATTGGCAAAGGAAAAAGTTTTTCAAAGCGCAACTGGTGTTGTGGTGTGGCATGAATACACAAAGCGAAAAATGATTCAAACATGCTTCTTGAAAATTTTTTTTCAAAGCGCACCCAGGGTGGTGGTGTGACATGCAAGCACGAAGCAAAAACCGACCCACCAATGATTCTGAAAATTTTTTTTCAAAGTGCATGCCATGCATAAAGACAATGGTGGTTCCCTTTGTCCATATGAGGCCATGATCGCTTTCACATGCTGTTTTCAGAGTCTAATGTACATGTGATTAGTGCTGCTTGTGCCTTGTACTTGTGTTGTTGAGCCCATGCTCCGCCATTGCTGTGCATTGAGTTTTACAAAAGCACAAAGCAAACAGCAATCCACAAATGTGGGACACCATTTGCATGTCACACCACAACACCGGGTGCGCTTTGAGCAATTTTTTTTTTTTAGAAAAAACATGTGTGGGTCGATTTTTGCTTTGTGCTTTCACGTCAACACAGGTGCGATTTCTTTCAAGGTTGATGATGTCGGATAGTTGTGTCGTGTCACGTCCCTAGCGTCACGTGCCTAATGGTTCGTACTAGGATGGGTGGCACTTGTGTCACCTGTGTCACCTGTGTCGCCTGTGCTGCTATGACATGGAGGAAGGGGGTTGGGCTCATTGGAAAGTGTGTTGTGACATCAGTAAGCTCCTTCGCTCCGCACCTAGACAAAAGGGGGGGGGGGGGCTCCAATCCACAATCCGTGCCGATCCCAGGGGGAGGGGGGGTTCCGACGTGCTGTGGTTCCGATTGCCTAGTCCCCGATTTGGAGAAGCCTAAAATTGTGGATGGACACCTGGAACACTGCCTTTCTATGCACGACCTTCACACTAGCCTCATGGGCAGGTTGGCCACTTTTGATTGTCTGAGAAGTTCTTTTACTTCTGTGCGCTTGCCTTTGCGGCGCTTTGCTCGTTGTTGTCGCTGCAGTACCACTGAGACTGTACCACTAGGACACAAGTCATCTCCCCCCTTTTTCCAGCAAGTGTTGGATTGGGCGTCCCTGATCACAGGATGGCAAGTGATCCTTTGCATCCCAGGTGGAATCTGGATTGGAACACAAAGGGGTAGAAGAGGGCAACCTTCAGCTATACCCACACTGTAAAGCCAGAGAAGGATGCCTGTCACAAGTTCCATGAGTCATACCCTTGGAAATCGTGGTGGATGGCAATGAGAGGGAGAATGAAGGCCCTGGGGTTGCTGCAGGAGGTGCCCGTTCATGCAGGCAAGCGTTGGTATCTGCAAGGCAAATATATGGGTGAGTAGAGGGAGGGCACCTGAGACGGCTGTTCAGACTGTTCACACATTTAGTGCTTTTTATGCGGTCCAGCCTCCGCTTGTGTTATTGCTTTGCATGAGGGAACCCAGCAAGTCATGAATAACGTGAAATCACAGTGGCCGGACACTTAGACCATTGGACATTGTCCACATACCTGCCAGAGTGAGAATTCACATCCGAAAAGGAGATTTGGCCATATTCCGCTTGTTGCACAGCACAGAGAACGCGCTTTTTCATCCAATTGTTTTTCTGCCCTTTGGGTGCAGTGCACAGTAGAGCGCATAGGATTGCAGGATCCCAGAGACAGTCTGCAGACCAGACCTTAACGGAAAAAAAAAAGTGTTCCATTACACAGTGTTCCCAAAGAAGCTGGCGGGCACTCCATGTGTTCAACCATGTTGGTGGCGGTTGGCGGTTGGCGGCGATTGGCGGTTGGCAGTTGGCAACTGGCGGTTGGTGGTGGTTGGTGGCGGTTGGTGGTTGGTGATTGGTGGTTGGTGGCGGTTGGTAGTGGTTGGCGTTTGGCGGTTGCTGGCGGTTGCTGGTTGGCGGTTGGTGGCGGTTGGCAGTTGGTGGTCCCTTGGGGCGGTCCTTAAGGGCAGTCCTTAACAAAAAACAAATCTGGTTCCTTCAGGACCGCCCTCGACCAGACCAAGCAATGTTTGTATTTACTCTTAGATGCTGACATAATGTAACAAGGAATATGGGTCAATTATTGTGAAGGTACGTGCTCTTGAACACTGCCTAAAAGCAACCACAATTTATCACAGGTTATCTGTGCCTTGATTTGCGGTACTCCACTATATTACTCTACTCTGCTATTCGTAGAGACTTTTGTATTTGTGCAAGCACCCATCATGGGGTGCATCACTGGGAAGTGCCTGACGCATCAAGAAAATGATGACCCTGTATGTCTTCCTTTTGCTGCTGAGTGCTGCAGTGCTTTTGACCATGCAATTATTTGTACCTCAGTCTTGGGACAAGCTCCCGCAGAAGCGAATGAAGAAGACATGTTGCAGCACAACCATGGTCACACACGAAGAATATCATTGACTGATGTTTGTGCTTGTGGTTGAGCCTTGGAAACGCGTCCTTCTCCTCGTCTTGGCCAGCCAGTGCAAGGCAGCAATTGTTAGCCCATCCCCATGAACTCCCACCTGAATTGGTCATGGCAGTCAACAATACCTAAATACATGAAAAGGATCAAGGCTTTGCTTGCTCAACAGTGGGGATGCAATTAGGGGAACATCCAGTCCCTGTGCTTTGTGACTCTCCAACTCATCATTGGGGGGCGGAAATATGTTTCCTGGCAACACGTAGGTGATACCAGCATTTTTCAAGGAAAAAAAACTATGTAGCCCTTCGCTGGTCTGCATGACTGGATGTTTGGTCACACTGATTTGCGCAATGCCCACCCCCCCCATCGTGCCCACAGCTGCTTGCATCCGGACTCATTGAGGTTGCCATTGAGATGCGCACACAAAAGGAGGGTGCAGGACCGCCAAAATCGCCCGATTCTGCACGACCTCTGGCCCAGCACTGGCGCTCCTAATGTCCCTGAAGTGGTAGCTACTGCTTTCTTTCTCTGCAAAGGTACAGCGACAGACGTTGGAGGCTGATGCAAACCTGCGTGAGTACCCGGAGCCGATGACGGAGGGGGCCACCCATACGTCGATGCGTCGATTCCAGGTCCGAGCCAAGACACCATCACCAATGTTGGGCAAGTGAGAGAAGTTTTTCAATGTAGGAGGGTTGCAGTGTTTTGGTGTTTTGGCTGGATCACCTGATGCCTTGGGTACCAACCGGATTAGGAAGAGGGACATGGCGTGGCACAATACACAGCACAGCATTGGAAATAAGGACCGTGTCAACGTAAATTGTGCCCCCTTCATCTTTTGAAACTGGATTGGCCTACTTTTGCATAACACCCAAGGATGCCCCACAGACGCAGCCGGCTGCGTGATAATCTTGAAAGGTGATGGTAATCTTTGGTGGTGGGTGCGTGATGGATTATACAGCAACGTCTGCTGCTCCTGTTGATGGTTTGCTTGTGCCCCTGACACAGCACCTTTGTGTGCGGCTCAGTGCGTGGTGCCACCTCCACGGATGAGCCACTGCGCGATGAGCCAGTTCTTGTGCTCAGCTATGTTTCCATGGCAGCGCTTCACAGTTCAAATCTGCAATTGGTGGTGCCTCCCATTTCCTATCGACCAAAACGATTTCCTGCTGGTTGCTGCATGTTTTGGGAATGTCAAGTCATTTTGCCATGGATGTTGATTACAACCATGGGACACATGTAGGCCTCTCAACAAAAACATGACTCATACCAACAATTATGCAAAGGCAACCCATGACGTCTTTGCACATCGTTTCTTGTAGACTGACAACAAGTGAGATGCACATTGTGCGAAGTGCATAAGCATTGGTACCTACTTGCATGTTGGACCAGGGTGCTCATGCTTGTGAACCTCAGCCTGATGTGCACCCAGAGCCCTCAGCTCCTCCCCTGCCCCACAAGACTTCCATCCCCAGACTCTCCCCCACTACCTGCTCCGTGCCCCAGACCTAATTCACCCTACCCATGCTGATGATCATCAACCTGCAGGGCACCTATACCACCACCACCGCTGAGGGGGGCAGCTCGTCCAGTCGTTCAGCACAACTGGAAACACTACTGGAACACCTTGAAAAGGATTTGCAACTATTCCAAAAAGAGCTCAGTACCGTGCAGGCACGTTATGATACTCTCAAGGTATTGTTTGCATCACATCATTGAGACCATGTCTGGATGGGGCCTGTGATGAACAGGGAGGTGGGTATGCGGCTCACAGTGACATCCCACCACTGGGCATGTTCTGCCACAGTCATCAGTGTAAGCATAGTTTTCGGCACTCGTGAATTCTGACTGATCAACCCATGTCGTATTTGTCATGGGAAGTGTGTCATAGCCACGCTTTGATTAAGCAATAGCAAAGCCAGCCTGCCAATGCAGATTGTATTTTTGCGATGTGATTGATACATTCAGCAAAGAGTACTTCCGGCAGCCCTAAAACACTCCCAGCCATTCGAGCAATGATGCACATGTTGGGCAGACAAAAATTGTGATGAGATCGTTCATGATCCATAGGAGGACCCAGGGCTGCTGGCCAGGACCACCTGCAGCACCTTGTGTGCGAAAAACAAAATGGTGGGACGAGACAACATAGTTTGGGGGTGAAAATAGTTGTGCAGCAGCTTGAAGGCACAATAGAAGAAGCCAAAAGAACCATTGCAACAGCCCAGCAGTTTTGGCGCTGTTTTTTGTTGAACCCCAAACTGTGGTGAATGCTGATCCTCAATAGATGAGGTGGTGGAAGGGGAAGTGTGGTGCAAGATCGTTGACAGGCTATGGATTGGTGGTGGGCATTCATCGGAGATTGTGGTCATTGTGGTCTTTAGGGTGTTGGTGCCAACAAAACCCATGCACAGGTCAGGACATGTTGCGTTTCTTTTGGCACCTGGGGGTAGAGGACTTTCGCTTGAGGGGGGGGAACTGCCGCCATCAACTGGTGATGTTCGACAACACCTGACGGCACTATTCTGCCTGGAATGACACTCGCATTCAGTCAAATTGGCAACCTCCGTCCATCACTCCTTGCCAGATGAAGATCTACAAGAGCAGAGTTTCAGTCATGGGCGTGGCTTGTCACTTTTGTTGTTCAAAGTCAAGCGAAGCCCTGAGCATAAGACTCGCGACCAGAGGGGTATATCTTGTTGCCTCCGCCCCCTCTCCTCCCAGTTGACTCTCCCTGTGCAGGTGGGTGTGCTCCAGGAGCCTCTGACCGACACCCGAAAGGAGGGCAGCCAGGGCAGCCCAAGTCTTTGCTGTCCAGTCCCGCTTCCGGAACAGTTTGAGACACAGCTGTACCACGTCCGGCAGCTGAGTATGGCGGTGCAGGAGACGCGGGACATAGCTGCCGAGTATGAGGAGAGGCAAGGCCATCTCACCTCTCTGAGTGCCTACAGTACAGGCAAGGAAAAGGAGAGGGAGATTGAGCAGACGCAGATAGACTTGTTGGAGACCCAAGCGACACGCCACCAGCTTCTCGCGAGAGAGTGCAAAGAGCGGTGCGACTTGATTCTCTCTGAGGAGGAGACCCGGTGCCAGGCGCCTTATGTCATCGTCCACAATGCCCTGCAGCTGCTTCCTTCTTTGCAAGCAGACAGCGGGCGTTTCTATCGCGGTCTGCCCTGGGGACTCGGCGCCCTGGTGCTGGAGTATTTGTCGGAGGTGGACCAACACCCGGTGATGCTCACTAACAAGGCCGCGTATTGGGGTATCCGTGGGCTGCACGTCTGCCGCTCCATCGCGGTCAACCTTCTCGACGTGTCCAGCACCACGCAGCGGCTCGTCCTGCAACGCGCCCGGCAGGTGGAGGGTTTCTTCCCGCGGGTGCTACGGCAGTTCGAGGAGATCTACACCGATCTGTTGACCCCAACGTGTCCGCGTGTTACAGCCGTCGGCAGGGCCTTCCTGTGCGTGGACAGGGCTGCTGCCGAAGAGGCCGGTGGGGTCATTCTGAGTGGTCACCCTTGCCATGCTGTCAACGGGCTGTTTTCGGTGGTGCACAGCCTGGGCCACCAAAGGAGCCCCGTCTACGTCAGGTCCATTCAGACTGGCTGGGAGCAGCAATTACGACAGATATTCCTCATTCATGACAAAATCCAGTCTGCTTGGTGCCTCTCACTGTCACTGTGGGACACAGGGCAGCGCATTGCCAGCGTCCGCACGAAGGCCCGCCTGCCCCACCAAATCACTCAGCAGCGGTGGTTACTTTCCGATCCAGAGTGGTTTGAGTATGAAAACCTCTCATTTCAAAGCTGGTTGCATCAGGAGTGTCAGGGCGTGGCGCCGAGATAGCCGTGGTACTGGCTATCGGCATGCATGGGCCGACATTCTGTCCCCTGCCGCGTTATAGGTCACCAGATGAGCCGTAATCCCCAACCTCCCCGAATAAAATCCCTAGGGCAGGAATTAGGGTTGGGTTGTCAGGATGCCACGGGTTCTGCTGTGTGCATCAGTGATGATTGCAGAAATTGCGTTGCATAGCATTCAATGTGATAAGGATTATTTCCCCCGCAGTGAAACAAGGGTCAAAGCATCTCAGCACGGGGGTGACCACCCCTGGGTTTGGGTACGCGAACCCCCCCCCCCCCTTTAGGGGCTTTCGTCGGCTCGAGAAGTCCTTTTGGCACCGAAGGTGCTGGAAGGGAAATCCGATGCATTATAGTCCAACACAAGAATTTTGCCCACTGACATGTACGACTCAAAATTCGGGCTGATCATTTTGTTACCATTTGTCGGGTTCCGACGCCTGAGCCCCCCCCCCCCCCCAACTGTCTATGATGCCTATTGTGGCCCAATTGTCTATGATGCATGCGTGCGCATCATTTGTTGCCTTAAGTGTACAGTGGGTTGTTACCCTAACGGTGCCCTAACCCTAACCGCTAAAACGGGTCTCATGCACCAGTTGGGACAAGAGCTTGGCCCACTATCATTTGTGGGGTCCGACCCCCCCCCCCCCGCCAAGTGGCCTTCAGCCCGCTTCTACTGCAGGGGTTGGCATGATGCCTGGGTGGATTGCCGCCTGAAGCCTCTTACCACTTCCCCTTGTCCTTTCTTTGGACCTTTTCCCTCTGTAAGCAGCGGTGCCCATTGGCCTCTCACCACCTACTGCCCTTCTTCTCCCAGTCTGGCCCATCTTTATATCTTTCCCTCCCTATACACCCTTCCTTTCCCCTGGTAGGTTGTACCAATGGAGCACCCGAACTGTCCCTGTTTCACTGCTCTGTGTTGGTTCTCCACAGAGGAGGGCAACGGCCCTCGCCGTTGGCCACTGGCGATGGTCAGTCTACATGGGGGGGGGTCGCGTCTGAAACCGAGAAGTCACCCCCATGCATCTGAGATACCCGAGATTCAGAAAGATGACAAGAGGCAGGCAAACAGCACGCTGCATGGCTTGAGCCTGCCAGTACTCTTGACAGGCAGTCCCAAGTTGTTGCTGCTTGCTTGCTTGCTAAACCTGGCAGGTCCACCCTAGACCCTAAAGAGGGTTATAAAACCAAGACTGGTTCCACCAGCTCGGTGACCCTGACCCTAACCCTAACCCTAACCCTAGTACTTCGGCTACGTAGGTAACAAGGGTAACTACATACCTGTTGCTCAACGTATGTACCATAGTGAGAACCATGCACTGCATCTTTCTCGCAACATGTGGTGGGCATGCATGCATCACCTTTTTGTGGCACCCTTGGCACCAATCGAAATACTGGCTCGTGTCATGGGAGCCCTTTTCCAAGACCCCCCCCCCCAGTTTTGGGGGGCTCCCGTAACCCCCCCCCCCTAAAGCGCCCAGGGCAGGGAAGCGCTCAGCGCGCCCAGGGACCCCTCCACCTGCCACCAGCGCCCCAGGCCGTGGGAGTGCGGGACCCAGCTAGTACGGCGGCGCCACCTGTGCCTACAGGCAGTCAAGGAGCGCGGGTCCCCCCCAGTCGTGCCCGGCGCACACCCGTCCCCGTGCGTACGCAGTCGTGGGACGGGCGGGCAGCGTGTCTCTGTGACCAGGAGGATGCGATGCCGTGGCCCACTACTCCCCGGTGGGCTCAGAGTCATGCTCCCATGGCCTCCCCACCGGGCCTGGAGCACCAGGCCACACTTGCCCCCCACGCGCAAGGCCCAGCCCCCGCCTACACCCCTTCCCGCGCGCGCGCTTACACACAGGACGACGGTATCTTCCGCCCACCTGCGCTTCGGTGGGGTCTGGTGGCTGTCGATAGTCCGCTCGGCCTTGGAACCGGACAGTCAGGTAGTTCAGCCTCGTGGTGGGGCAGGGAAGGAAGCCCACACCCGAGGGCCTGCTCCTGCATGAGGCCGCCAGCCCAACCCAACCCAACCCCCCCTAAAGCGAAAGTCCGAATTCCCCTTTAGTGTTGCTCTTGCAGGAGGGGGGGGCGGGGTGCCCTCTATTGCAGACCTTTCATGTTTTCTCCAAACATGCTTGTGCAGAACCTGCCCCCACAGAATGGCCACAAATGGCTGGGCAGGCCTAGAAAACCCTGAGACAGGATTGCATAGATGACCGCACCCTCGGAGAATCAGGTGAACTTGGGGAATCGGTCGAACGACACGAAAGCATGCATGGTTGAGACACTGGAGCCTTGTCATGGTCAACAGTAGAAGCACCCCACATGCAGGTGCTGGAACTCATTCCCGTGTGGAGAAGGCCTAATGATGCATGTTTTGACAGTGTCACCATTGGTGCATGTACTAGGAATAATAGCCCTGCACACGGGGCAAAGTTTCCCTCTCATGCCGTGTCACATGCTGGCGGTCAAGAGGAAGCGGCAGACCACACCGTCGAGGAGCACACTCAGAGAAGATGGGTGAATGGCAAGCGGCTGGAGGCACCGGTAGCACGGGGGCTTTTGAACACACACACACACACGTGGGAATGTTGAACCTCGCAGTTTGAGCTTTGATTGAAATACATGGGCGTCACACACACACACACACACAGACACACACAGTTTGAGCATGATTTGAATGATCTGGAGCCCCCTCCCACCCCGCCCAACGCACACACCCAGCCAGCCAGCCAGCCACCCATCCACACACACACACAAACACATGCAGCCCTTCCTCTATAATCTGGTGACCCCCCACACCCACCCGCCCACCCACACACACAGACACACAAACACACAGACACACACACACACACACACACACACGCATCCATCCACCCACCCACCCACGCACACACACACACACACACACACACACCCTGGGAGGTCACCACTTCCAGAGACCGATGCAGCAATTCTTCACATATATTCAGATTTGGCTGCATTGTCGCCTTGTGACGCCAGTTGTTCCGAAGGACAACAATGCGGATTTCTTTGGGCGGGGGGGGGGGCCGCTGTGGTCCACCCCGCGAGGTAACACGATATCCCTGGCTCAATTCCGGGACAACGTACTGCTTGGCGCCCGTGGGCCGACAGCTTCTACAGAAATGCAACATGTCTGTGAGGTGCTGTCGGAAACGTGGTCCCTCCCCGTCCTGTGTGATTGCATGACCGACAATAATCGGGTATGTGCAGGGACGTGCATGCAACCATCCATCACAGCAATGGGATTCACAGTGCACATCCATGGTGACAACCCCCCACTGGTTTATTCTCAGCCCTCTGGCCTCACCAGCGCATGGCACCTCAAGTACACTGTTACCCTGCAGTCACCGCCAGCCCACGCACACAAACATATATCAAACATCATCGTTAGTGCAGTCCTCAACATCCACCCGTTTCTGCACACCTAGGCGGGCTGCCTCCTGAGTGTTGCTTCCTGGGCGCAATTAGCCTGCTTGTCCGGGTACCCGCGGTCAACAGTTTTGCGCGCGCTGCACTCAGCGGTTCCGCGTATAATCAGCAGGACACCCTGGGATGTCGACAGCACCCTCAGTTGGTGCTGCCACGTCATATATTTTTTGCCAGCTACCCGGGACACCGTTTTCTTCCGCCTTCGCCGCTGGCTCCAGGCACATGCGGTGTGGACTCCTGCGGCGTATGCCTCTTGGCACATGCCACACCCAGGACCATGCAGCGCCATATGTGCAGACTGGTGCCACGATTTTCCTGTGCTTTCTGTTTTCACTCCTCTCCTGGATCCCTGTGAACTCATCCGAACGGGGCTCTGCCCCCGGGGGGAGGGGGGATCACGGTTTCCCACTATATGTGAAGTCGATTGCAGTTAACAACTCAGGTCCGATGGTACCAGCTTGGCGGTGGTTCTGAACGTACCGCTGCGACCCATTGCTTCGCGTGTTAGTGGCCTGTCCACTGGCACCTCTGTGTCTCGCTTTTGTGACAGAAAGGTACCTATGGTCTTTTAGGCCACTGACGAGCCGATTTTCTTTCTGCGTTTTTGTGCTGGCCGCGTCTTGTGCCCACGTGCATTAACTCAGCATTCCTTCGGGGCTTTCGTGGATGCTTCCAACGCAATGGGTCTGCATCCTACATATCGATTGCTGTCTGTTTCTTGTAACGCCCTCGTGCCTGCATTGATCTGTGTTGCAGATTCGCCTACATTGCATTGCAGCTCAGTGTCCAGCCAACCTTGAATGCACTGTGTTCTGTCCGAACCAGTCCACCAACAGCCGCGACACCTTAATCCCCTCTTGCATTTCAACAGCAGCAAAGCAGCAGCAATGTGTAGCATCTAGTCGCCAGGATAGAATTAATGCAGCCTTTACACATATATACCCCCCCCCCCGTGTCCAATTTTTTTTGGGACCTCATTAATTAGGTACTTAATTAGGTACCAGGCTCCAGAACTGCGGTTTCAGGCTGAAAGTTTGGAGAAATGAGGGGCTGTTGTGATGTATCTTGCAGTAATGGTGGGCAAATTTGTAAAGCAGGACGTGAGGGAATTGTGTCCCTCAACTCCTCAACTACAGGACCTCTATTGCCCACCATGACTGATTCTCTGCTTGCACCTGGCTGGGAGGTGCTATACAAGCAGTACCACAGTGGTGAGCTGTCTGTCCCAAAGGTGCCTGAGCCAGATTGGGTTGCCACTTCTGCCTGTGCCAAGAACAAAAGGGGCCCCAAGCCTGGGGAGCATGTTCAACTTTTCCGCATGAAGAGCTTCTACTCTCAAAAATGCTCATTGGAGGCCTGCCTCGTGCACGCCAGTGTGTGCATCTGCAGGACAATTTTCCTGACAGGGGCTTATAACAACCACAATGATTCTTTCCCTTTTGTCTATTCCGTTGCATCCATCTGCGCTCTGCACCAATTTCGGCGAGCGCGGTCTGCGGGGGGGGGTGGGGGGGTTATGCATCTACTGATGTCACCAGCGGTTATGTCTCAAACACACATTGGCACACACACATGCAACAGTACCCCCATTGAATTGGGCTTTCTTCTTCTGTCGGCGCCTTGCTGAACTGCGCGGACAATGTGTATCACGGCTTCGCTCTGTTGAGACATGAAGTACTGTTGTGGATGCCAGAGTGATTCTGGAAGGTGACAACCATCGTCGCTCTATGGCCAAGCAACGCCTATTGTCATAGACATGGCGCCGTCACAAATTGTACCAAGAGAGTTCCCGGAAAGATTCCGGAGGGTGACGACCATGGCTGTTCTAGGGCCAAGCAATGCCTATGGGGGCGCCTTAAGCGCAGTGCGCGTGCAGTGCAACTATTTGGGCGCCTGGCCGTAGTAGAAACCCATACTTTGTGGTACTTTGGGCATCCTGTTTTGATGCATTGGGGATCTGGCATTTTTGGATGTTCACCCTGTTTCACCCATTTCTACTTTTTTGCACACATTTTTTGCCCATTTCCACCACATCTACTCTTTTTCTCGGTTGATTGATATGGTGATACACTTTGAGGGTGCCTGCTACAGGACATCATACTTCCCCCCTCATTTCTCAGGCCCACTTTCTCCATGGATCTCAAAATTGGGGATAGGGTGTTCTACACCCGCTCCAATGGCCTGGGACCTCCTGCCACGGTGGTTGGGACGGCTGAAGACGGACTCCTCCATTTGGAATACTACCAAGATGGGTTGAGAGTGGTGAATCGGCAATGCAAGAAGGAGTCCATCTCCTTTGCCATCCCAAGTTCAGACTTGCCACCTGACTGCCCTCCATCTCCGCTGCCCAACACACAGTCAAGTTCCCCCCCAAAGGCCCCTGGTCCTTCACCACTGCCACAAGAACCGGGAAGGTCCCCCTCAAGGTCCCCTCCAGTCCAGCTTGGTTCGCCTAATTCTAAGGGTGTTTCCAAGGGGCGTGCCTTGGGGCTCTTCGGGGGGAACATAGTCTAAAAGTAGCGCGCAGTGCGCGCGCAGTGCAAGGATTCCCCCGATGTCCAAGCAACACCAGGTGTTGGTGCCGTCAACGTTTGAATTGGACCTACTGTGTACCATGTGTGCTGTCTGATACCCTGGTTTTGAGATGCTTGATGTTCATAGTTTGTATCAAGGAAGCAGCCCTGGAGTCGGCAAACCCAGCATGGACTCGGAGTGTGCATCTGGATGCACCTGGTCAACGGCACGGGCAACAGCCCATCTCTGGGACAGCCGACCCCGGGGTAGCCAAACAGGACAACTCATCCAGGGGCTCTGTTGACACGACCACAACACGTTCGGACCCGCAGAGGGTCAGAATGTGCAAGGGCGAGAGGCCAATAGGAGCCGCCAAAGGCAAACTAACTAACACCATGGCCTGGTGCCCAACCCCCCCCCCCCCCCGTGTCCAACGAACAATTTTGTCCTCAAAAAATACCGTCCGGACGGGACTGTTCGTTGGACATACTGTTCGGTGTCCACAACAAATTGCGAAACGGTGGTGATACATCCCGAGGCACAAGATACCCAGCCCGTTAAATGCACAATGAGATGGAAGCTGATTTGGGCATGATGGCCTTTGCAGCTATTTTGCCCCATGGTTTTCAAAGGAGCACACTGTCTTTCCACATGTAACATGCACAGTGTAACATGTAAGCAACACCCTTGTCCAAGCAACACTAGGCGTTGGCTCCGTCAATTTCTGGTCATTTCCCATTGTGTCATTGGCCACACTTCCCCAGTCCCTCATCCCCAAGCGTTGGGATGCCATTCCGTGTGCATCAAAAAGAACAACTCGCGTGGACCAGGACGGTTGTTTATAGACAATGCCCTGCTCATTTCTGAAAATGGGAAAGTAATGCTCCAAATCCCGAGGGGGGCTCAACTCCATGGGTGCACAGTACATCCACAAGCCTACTCAAGGCCCGAGCAGGGCCTGGGGCACCACAGCGCGGGCCCTACAGGAGCTACACTTCCACCAACAGGTGGATCAACTGATCGGTGACACGACACCAGGTCTGTGGTACCGCAGTCCAAAACCAAACCAAAGATTAGGGCTTAGTTTAGGATTTGTATCAGCGCCAACATCCTGTCTACCACTTCCCATTGGTACAAAATCCCGGCCATTGCCATTTCGCAACAGCGCCTTTGGCACATACAGGCACACATACACACACACACACACACACACACACACACACACACAGAGGCACACTCATACACAGACAAACACACACAGGCACACACACACAAACACACACTCTCTCTGGCACACACACACAAACACACACACACACACACACACACACACACAGAGGGAACTGAACTGGGCCCCTGAACCAGGCACAGTGACGTTCTTGGAACTCGCACTAGACTTTGAGGAATTTGCGCAACGCACCCTCCCACACGCTCCACAGGCAAAATTTAAGGGCACCACCCTTTCACTGCAAGAGAGAGGCCGGGTCTTACGACTGGCAATGGCAAATGCGCAGCGCCTGGTCACCAAAGGCCATTTGCATCCAGCGCGTGTGGTCACACGCTGCAGCTCTTTAGTTCCTTTGGGGGGGCCGGCACTCTGCGGCCTGAACTGTCGCCCCTATTTCACCTGCCGCAGTGCCATGAACATGCACGTTCAGCAGTTAGCGGCATACTGTGAGCGCACGTGGGCCACCAAGGTTGGTCTCAACAGAACACACAAACTGCGCCCGTACACACATAGGCCACGCAGAACAGCGCAGGAAGTGGAGGAGCATCGACTACAGCGTGCACTCCATGGGAATCTGCAGTTGGGGCTGGCTCCGTCCTCGGAGCAGACCAATTTTGCCAAAGGGGGGGGGGGCTGCTCCTCCTTTGCAGCTGATTTCTTCCCTGTGATAGGGGATGGGAAGCTCCCACAGCGCCCCTACACCGGGACACGCAGGCGCGCAAACACACACCGGGCGCCACCACCGGCGCCGCCGGCTGATCCGTCAAAGTGTGCCCAGCACTCTGCTGACGCATGCACGACCTGCAAGAGACTTCGGCGCGCAGCTGAAGCATGCTGTGCGCTGGGACATCACGCTGATGACCACATAGCACGCAGACCGCAACTGCAACTGTGCCCACTGCATGGCCTGCCACCGTGCCCGAGGTGCACACTCAAGCAAAGGGGAGTGCGCCACTGCTGTCAGCGGGGACACCATAAAGTGTGCACCCCAGTGCCTGCGCGCCGGAAGTGCCCACTTGCTGCACATGCACAACTGCCCCACAAACGACCACGCCTGCAAGGGCCTGCACGTATCTCTACGGGTCTGCTGAGGTCCCCACACCAACCCCCCACCCCTCCAGCCCCCAAACGCAGGAGGCCGAAAACACCCCCCCCTCCGTCCCCACCAGCCCCAGTTCCACGGGGGCTGGAGGAGACCGTGGCCGAGGATGTCGCCCGCCCGCTTTTCGTGACGAGGCACGGGAGAGCGAACACTCTGGATACCTAGCAGGTTCTGATTCCGCAGAAGGGAGGGAAACAACGTCACAAAGAGGCCTCAGCAGACCTGAGCCAAATGAGGCGTCCAGCCCAACGCTGCACAAGGATCCACCTCTAAAAGTACAGATCACACACACACACACACACACACACACACACACACACACACACACACACACAGAGGCACACTCATACACAGACAAACACACACAGGCACACGCACACAAACACACACTCTCTCTGGCACACACACACACACACACCGTGCCCGAGGTGCACACTCAAGCAAAGGGGAGTGCGCCACTGCTGTCAGCGGGGACACCATAAAGTGTGCACCCCAGTGCCTGCGCGCCGGAAGTGCCCACTTGCTGCACATGCACAACTGCCCCACAAACGACCACGCCTGCAAGGGCCTGCACGTATCTCTACGGGTCTGCTGAGGTCCCCACACCAACCCCCCACCCCTCCAGCCCCCAAACGCAGGAGGCCGAAAACACCCCCCCCTCCGTCCCCACCAGCCCCAGTTCCACGGGGGCTGGAGGAGACCGTGGCCGAGGATGTCGCCCGCCCGCTTTTCGTGACGAGGCACGGGAGAGCGAACACTCTGGATACCTAGCCAGCAAAACACAGAGGTTCTGATTCCGCAGAAGGGAGGGAAACAACGTCACAAAGAGGCCTCAGCAGACCTGAGCCAAATGAGGCGTCCAGCCCAACGCTGCACAAGGATCCACCTCTAAAAGTACAGATCACACACACACACACACACACACACACACACACACACACACACACACACACACAGAGGCACACTCATACACAGACAAACACACACAGGCACACGCACACAAACACACACTCTCTCTGGCACACACACACACACACACCGTGCCCGAGGTGCACACTCAAGCAAAGGGGAGTGCGCCACTGCTGTCAGCGGGGACACCATAAAGTGTGCACCCCAGTGCCTGCGCGCCGGAAGTGCCCACTTGCTGCACATGCACAACTGCCCAACAAACGACCACGCCTGCAAGGGCCTGCACGTATCTCTACGGGTCTGCTGAGGTCCCCACACCAACCCCCCACCCCTCCAGCCCCCAAACGCAGGAGGCCGAAAACACCCCCCCCTCCGTCCCCACCAGCCCCAGTTCCACGGGGGCTGGAGGAGACCGTGGCCGAGGATGTCGCCCGCCCGCTTTTCGTGACGAGGCACGGGAGAGCGAACACTCTGGATACCTAGCCAGCAAAACACAGAGGTTCTGATTCCGCAGAAGGGAGGGAAACAACGTCACAAAGAGGCCTCAGCAGACCTGAGCCAAATGAGGCGTCCAGCCCAACGCTGCACAAGGATCCACCTCTAAAAGTACAGATCACACACACACACACACACACACACAATATCCAAACATTGCTGAGAGTAGTGATGTATCATAGCGAACGCTATTGCTTCGGTTGACACACAAACACACAAACACACACAGGCACACAGCAGTGCGGCAGTGTGTTGCAGGAGTCCCACTGTTGCAGGGCGGCAGTGTACTGAAGGATACTCAACGCCCAATGCCCATTGCAGTGCGGCAATGTACATGGTACAGAGCGTGCAAACATACACGGAGACCCATGCAGGCATTCCTCTATAATATGGTGTTCTTCATGCAAACACACAAACACGCACGCACACACACAGGGCGAACAGGGCTGTAGAGAGGTGATGTATCTTAGCGAATGCGACACACACGCGAGCACATGCCCACACACACACACACACGCACACGAGCACGTACACAAGTGCCAGGAGTGCTGCGGGAAACCACCAGTGATCGCCACTACCCCTGTCCGGGACTCCCTCAGGGGCAGGTCTAGGACTCCTTTTCCAACGCCGGAGGGGTGCACTGGACCCTCACCGAGGGCAGGGCTCAATGGGCGGCTGGGGTTGAGCCGTGAGGCGGACACACATATGCAAGGAGCTGGAGTTGGGCAAGGGCATGGGTGTGTCTACAACAGTTCATGAGCAGGTAGGCACGGCAAAGGCAGGGGAAGGGCACTTTTGGTGCACAGGCCCATCAAGAAGGAGGGTGCCCTATCTTCTTTGTGGTCATTGCAGCCGGGAAGGCGGTTGTTGTTTATGCACGACCAACCGTTTTAAAGATGGGTATTGGGGCGGTGTGTGTGGGGGGGGTGATCACTGGGAAGGCAAAAGCAAGACAAGGTAGGCAAGGTAAACACACATGATCCCAGGCCCAAAGTTGGTGCATGGGAGGAGTGTGTGTGGAGGTGGAGCAGGTGCTGACGAGTTATTTCATAGCGTCTACGGCTCTACCTTCCTCTCCCCTGCCTACGCTGTCCTGTGCCCCTCCTCTCCTCCTGTTTCCTCTATGGGGGTTTGACCGCACACACCGCTCTTTTCACTCAGTCTTCAGTTGTTCTTGTGCTGCAGTAGAACACTGGGATGCCTTCGGGCGTGGGGGTTCCCACTGCATTTCCTGGTATCAGATTCAGCTTATCCTCACTCCCCTCAACCCCCCCCCCCCCGCGTCCTTCCGGGGGGGTCACCTGGTCAACCCCAAAATTTTGCTACGGGTCACTGTGATGTCTTGAGGGTCTGTGTGTTGTGAGGCTGGGCATGGTGAAGCATCACCGCCAACGACCACGGCGAGCTGGCGAAGCCCAGTGACCAGAAGGCACTCGAGAAATCTCTCAGAATCAAGGATCAAGGATGTTCGCCACTTTGCCACTCTGTCCGCCACTCAAAATCCATGAGTGAATATGCAACTGAAAATGTCCTGTCACAATATGTACAGTGGGTCCCTTCTTTTGCTCTTGTCTTTGCATGAGGTGTGGGTGCGGAGGCGGACGTGGCCACTCCATCCAGGTACCACCTTTCGTCCTTCTGATGTTGTAAAACTTCTGTAGCTGCATTGCCCTTGTCACACAATTGTTCTTGACCATGTGTCGTCGTTGACCCATGTGGGCCGTGCAGGTGAAAACGGAGGGGGACACCCCATTATGCAAACACTATCTCTTCCCTGGGGTGTTGTGGTTTGCTTCAACATTAATTTTGTATCCCAAAAACGATTCTCCGGATGATTCTTGGGGCCCCCTTCTTGAGATTTTGAAGTTTTAACTGAAAAGTGGTTCTGTTCGCCAGATTGGACAGAAACAACCCATAGGCCCCCAATCTATTGAGGATTGGATCTCACAGAAGGATCGAATTTGTTGTTCACGTCAGAACTTGCATACCGACCCTACCAACGCTGTCTTCTTCATTAATGATGTAGAATACACAAACACGGACACACTCACACGCAAGCATGCAAGCACACGTGACCGCACACCACACGCACACATGCATGTGTACTCCCCAACGCATGCATACACATTTGCACACGTGCATGTGTGCACACACACACAAAGGGAGTACAGTGGAGGAAGTCAAAAGGCACGCTTAAGGCTCGCAGTTCAGGGTACTCTTACCACAGGGCTCAAGCCCCTGTCGGGTTTCACCACAAACATGGCAAAGAGAGGTGCTTAGCCACCCTCCCCCCCCTGTGAACAGTCACCACTACCCCGTGAAACCGTCATTTTTGGGGCCATCAATTCGACGGTTTCAATTGCGTATTGAGTTTGTTCTGATATTTTCACGTAAGAACTCTTTGTGTGTCCTGCAGTCCCAGATGTCTTTTCTTCCACTTGGGTACTTTCTTACCCCCCCCCCCCGGGGGGTGCGTAAGTACAGGCAGTCCGCTGGGGACATGGCAGACAGACATACAACGACTGTAGGCTGAAAAAGACAGCGGTGTGAAGATTGCGTTTCAGATCCGCTCCCACACTAATGTGTGGGATCATCGTAGCACCAGACAGCTCTGAGCCTTGATTCCCACAAGTTGTCTCACGTACCATATGATGAACAGGGTATGCCAGCTCATCTTGATCTGGACCAAAAAAACAATTCAGGAGTTGTGCAATGCTCTGGTACTGCATTTGGGCCTGCCTGTGTGCCAGGACACACTGTGGGGTTTGGAGGACGGGTCACCGTTGTGTGAAGGTTTTGTACCCCGCACGCTGCGTGTATCCACCGCCCCTTTGAAATCACCCCCTCCCCCTCCCCTGCAATCCCATTACTTGGCCCAAAAAGCAAAGGAGATGTTGGGCGCTGAAGAAAATTTTTTCTTCAGGTTATACTGGCACTGCTGCAGTTTTAGCTCATCCTCACTATGTGTCAGATCCGCTACCACGCCGTTGTGGAAACATCGTACCTCCCCCCCCCCCCCCGTGTCCATCCCCCCCCCTGGGGGGGGAACCATCACCGACTGGTTCGGAAAAAAAATGCAACAGTGTCATATTGCACAGGATTGCATAATTGTGAGAGCTCGTTGTTAGAGCGTTCCTCCTTTGTGCTAACCCATTGCACTCCTCAGACCTCTCAAAATGTTCCCTGAAGGCACTATTGTGCGCTATGTTCGTGTCACAAAGGAGCCTGTTGTGCAAGGCCCTTCTCCTCATGGTGATCAGTACAGAACCATAGCGTACAAACGCGGTGCCGCAGAAGTTGTGCATGACCGCGCTTCCCTGAAACGTTTGACAGCATGTTGCAGCCAGTTCATCCATCCCTGTGGTTGATGGGCAGCACATGCAGCTGTTCAAGACTATGTGGGACTGGAAAAAGAAGTTTTACACTGTCCCTGTTCAGCAGCAGGGGCATGCAGCAAACTGATGGACTGATGCATTGTATTGAGAATTTTGCTTGCTTGCATCATGTGCATGGCACCATTCAATCTCTGTATGTCAGTGTGTATTTAAGAGCCTTGGGCGACGTACAGCAAGCAACAGATTGGTCATAAATTCTGCGTAGTATGCGGCGGTAATTTGTTCGTTGGCGATGGTGTCCATCCCCCCCCCCCTGGGGGGGGGGACCGTCACTTGGCAATGGTTCCCCCCGGGGTGGGGGGGAACCGTTGTCCTTTGGGGGGGGGATGGACATGGGGGGGGGGGGGGGGGTAGCACTGGACAGCTCTAAACCTTGATCCTCAGAGGGTATCTCAAGTACTGTGAAGTGAGGGGGCTACGCCAGCTCATCTTAGTCTGAACCCCCCCAAAAAACTGAAACTGCTGCAGTTTTAGTGCTACTACCATTGTGTGGTACAACCCCCCCCCCCCCAGGGTGTGTGTGTGTGAAACGTCTCTTCATGACTGCTCCCCCCCCCCCTCCCTGGAGGGGAACCATCATGATATTGGGGGGTGGGATTTCAAGGGGGGGGCGGGGTAGTCACCGGCTTTGCACAGTCACCAATACCGACTGAAACCGTCATTTTCAGTGCTTTTGGCTGTGCCTGCGCAAGAGGGGGAGATACTCTGTTCTGGGTGATGGTGTGCCACAGGCGCCATATACGCTCACACAGCAAACGAAAAAATGTTGTGCTAGATGCACTAACAAGACCTGCGGGCCTATGCCTTGATGCCGTAGTGCAACCATGTTTATTGTGTAGGACATCAAGCGACTGTCTACCACCATGCACCTACTATCATTCATAGGTATATTGTCTAGTTTGCTAAAACAAAAACTCGGCACTATACTATGCTCCCCATATTTTGGGGGCGCTGAATTCATTTCTGCGGCTATTTCTCATCATCAAAGCGATGGGGCGGCAGAAAATGCGTTTTTCTAAGTCCAGACCGACAGAATTTCCGTTTATCCCCCC
Source organism: Eutreptiella sp. 'Long Island Sound 2002' (assembly GCA_964036045.1). Lineage (NCBI taxonomy): Eukaryota > Euglenozoa > Euglenophyceae > Eutreptiales > Eutreptiaceae > Eutreptiella > Eutreptiella sp. 'Long Island Sound 2002'. The sequence goes on along the minus strand of OZ038389.1, from coordinate 49,096,058 downwards.
CCCCCCCCCAAGGGAGCGGTCACTTGGGTGGTGTGCCCTCTGCCCCCCCCCCCGCTTTCGTGGGCAGTAGCACCGCCACTCGGGTGAACAACCCGGGCAGGCCCGGGGGCAGGGCAGCGCTTAGCGTGCCCCGGGGCCCCTCCAACCGCGCAGCCAATCCACCGTGGGACGCCACTCAGCCCTGAGCAGCACCACCTGTGCCAACGCAGTCAAGGAGTGCGGGCGGCCTCCAGTCGAGTGCAAGGCTTAGCCGCCCCCGTGCCCCAGGCAATCGTGGGGTGGCCAGCGGCATGTCAGTTGACCTGGAGGAGGCGTGTCCAGGCCGATGAACCCCCCGGCGGGCTTAGCGTCAGGCGCCCACTGCCTCCCAGCCGGCGCCTGGAGCACCAGGCGACAAACCGCCCCACACACACATCGCCCCCCCCCAACCCCCGCTCCAAGACCCAAAGGCACCCCAGCGGCGCGCACACCACACACACAGGCACGGCGGTATCTCCCTCCCGCGTGTGCCGCCGCGAGGTTCGGGGGCTGTCAGCAGTCCGGCACACCTTGAGACCGCGACAGCCGGGAGCGCCCAACCCATTCGAGTCGCGCAGGGACGGTTGCGATGACTGTGGGCCTGGTCGTCCGGGGGAGGCGTTGACCCAACCCAATCCAACCCCCCCAAGGTACCGAAACGGGTTCTTTCACCTTCTGAGTCCGGTGGGGCAATTTGGATACACAACCCCCCTATTTTGGGGGCACTGCATTCATTTCTGCGATTAATTCTCATCAACCAGGCGCTGGGGCATCCGAAAATGCGTTTTTCTGGGTCCAGACTGCCAGAATTTCTGTCTCTTCGCATTCCCCCCTCCCACGGTACCGAACATGGGTTTTTTCGCTTTCAAAGTCCGGTAGGGCGATTCGGGGACACAATCCCCCTATTTTGGGGGCACTGAATTCATTTTTGCGGCTATTTCTCATCATCAAAGCAATGGGGCGGCAGAAAATGTGTTTTTCTAGGTCCAGACCGACAGCATTTCCGTTTATCCGCCCCCCCCCCCCCCGGTACCGAAAATGGGGGTTTCCACCTTCCGAGTCCGTTAGGGCAATTTGGCTCGCAACCCCCCTATTTTGGGGGCGCTGAATTTGTTTATGCGATTGATTACCACCAACCAAGCGGTGGGGCATCCGAAAATGCGTTTTTCAAGGGTCTAGGCTGCCAGAATTTCTGTCTCTTCGCGTTCACTTCCTCCCACGGTACCGAAAATTAGTTTTTTTCACTTTCACGGTCCGGTAGGGCGATTCAGGGACACAACCCCCCTATTTTTGGGGCGCTGAATGCATTTCTGGGACTATTCTCCATCCATCGGGCGATGAAGTGTCAGAAAATGTGTTTTTCTACGTCCAAGTCGCCAGCGAAAGCAGCTCCACTGCTCCTGACAATTGTGACACTATAGGCGGCGCCATGGCGCCCCCCCACCTCATTCTCTCAAGTCTTCTACTTCGTCTATGGCGCCTACGGCGCCCCTCCGAATCCATGCATCGCTCTTTATGTCCGCACCTTAGCCGCTCTTATGTGCCTCCTCCCGTATGTCATACGTATTCTGTGCATGCAATGCAAGCTACACGGCCCCTGGGGTCGTGCTGCGCTTCCATTATTCGGTCCTACACTTAGCAACGGGTCCCCCATGCCCCTCAGTTATCGCCGCCGCTCCGACATGACACGGCTGGGCGCCCTTGGGTCCTGTGGGTTATGCGAGTCCATGACTTTGTACATTAGCTTCTGGCTTTGTATGATCGTATCACTAGCTCCGCACTGAGAAATTTGTGTTTCTTAAAAAAGTGGGCAATTGTCGATGTAGGCCAGTGGATGGGGCAAGAATCTCAGTGCTTTGTGGAACAGGCGGGGTAAATACAATTTCTAGCCCAACCAACAAAGAAGTACCAGTTGGCCTGGGATTCCACTCAGGTGGTGGCAAACCACCCAGCTCTCTCCCCAAGGCTCTTTTTCTCTTAGGGGGTAGTTCTAGGCCTCAAACTCCCATAGGAGGAAAAGAGGTTGCCCAAGGGCCGAGTATTTTGAAGTATGGGTGTTGGTGAAGAGTTTCTTTGTGTGGTGGGCAACCTTCTTTCAATGAGCACACATGGCACAACAGTGAAGTTAGGTAAACTACCAGGCTGCCCCCTCTAATTGAGGGCCACTTTGGGCTGATACTGACTTTTTGTGGAAAACTCTTTGAAACTCGGTACCAATGGCCCTAGCAATGTCCCAATTGTCCCTCCTAGCAAGGAACATATCAAAGGCAAGGAATCAACTCAGAAGTGAGGCACATTGTTCGTTTCAAAGACTGCCAACCCCAAACATGCCATGTGAAATTAAAATGTCGTGGTGCGGAAAAACACCAATCTTCTTTTTCCATAACCTTCTTGTGTTGCTTTTTCTCCTCATTTTCTTTTTGCTTCTTTTTTAGATCAAGTGATGTGGTGGAGAAGCCATTGCTTGTTACTATTGCACCCAACCTCAATGCATTTGAAGACACTCTTTCTAATGCCCAACGCCTTTGCCACCTCTATGTTGCTCTTTTGCGGAAAACCGTAGCAAGCACACCTTTTTTCATATTGATAACATCTTTGTTCAAACGATGTGCAAAAAGACGAAGCTTTGTTGGGGCCCTACACCGCTTTCTTGGGTGCCACCCATGCCACTACATCCATGATCCAATAATTAAATGAGGCCTGAAAAATTTTGCATTTTTGTGGATGTCTTGTGATTTACGGCAATTTTTTACCTCAACAATGTAGGATAGAAATTCTGCAAAAAATTGCAAGTCGATGCAGAATTTCTACAATGCATGAGTGGCCTCAATCAGAGCAGTGGGGTCTGGAGCGCCGCTTTTGAGGCCACTTCTATTCAATTGTTTCTCCGCGACTCTGCGATGAAAAACGGCTCTGTAAACAGGGATCTTGGGCCCCAACCAGCATGTGCTGCAAAAACTGGCAAGAAAAAGCCAGACCGAAAGTGGCTCTCGAAGTATCTCTCAATAGAGGCGGTTTGCCTTAGGCACACAAAGGCCACAAAAAAGCACCAAAAAGACCACTATTGTAGCACGTGTTTGTCCCCATGTGAATACGACTACTGCTATCAAACGAAGTTCAGAGAAAACCTCGCCCGTGAGACTACCCCACTATTGAGACTAGCGCACGGAAAAAATGCGTCGGCGCGCGCCGGGATTGAGCTACTTCCCTTAAGTGCAACCAGGGAGGGCTCATGGGGGAAAGCGGGCTCGAATCTTTTTGGATGGAACCATGAACCATGAAGGAAGACTGTACAGCTTTGGTACTGTTGGTAAGCCTAGGGGCACAATTATGCAAAAAGAGCCGATGCCCAGAATGCATGCAGCACGATTGAAAAAAAATATAGTCTACCTGCTTGGGCAATCATGCAAATGCATCAAAGCTGAGTCCTAGCAAGCAAGCATAGATTAAAAAGGCAACCCAAGACAATCAAAACCTTTGTGAATACAAACAAATTTTCCACACAAGTATGTAACTGTAGTTGGCCATCAAGATTGTTTAAAGCGGAAAACTGACTCTAAAGATGAAAAAATGTATCTACACGTTTGCAGAATGAAGGCAATAATGAAGGACCCCTTTACATTCGTGTAGCAATGGTTACCTGAAAACATTCAACAATTCTAAGATCCACATTCATTATGCATGTTGAACGGGATTATGTGCCATTCCTCTTCGTGTGGGCATGCCCAGCCTGGTATCACAGATGTCACTAAATGGTTAGATGATTCTGATGAACCGTTTACGTCATAACCAAGGTGGCACGGGGAATATGTTACTTGGTGTGTGCCCAAGTAGTGGCAAGACACACAGCAGAAAAAGAAGATGTGCCATCAGGACTCCAAAGGGGTAGTGCAGCAAGTGTTTCGCAAATGGTATAGACAAGGGCAAGTGCACATGAGGTACTACAATACCAAAAATGTGATGTCACCGCAACCGGCATGGGATGCGTGGGAGGAGCAGGTAAGACATCTCTGGGATTAGTCTACCAAAAAGATAATGGAATGCACTTACCAGAGGGTGAAGGACGAGGTACGACAATACATTCGGAAGCTGTTAGCAGGACACGAGTGGGCTGTAGCCATACTACATGCAGATGCAATTAACGCCAGCCGCAAAGGACGCCCGAGGGATGGCAATGAGTCTGGTACTGACGGCACCGGCATACACAAAAGGCGTAGGACAGAGTAGGAGAGTATGTCAGGAGAGGGAGGAGGAGAAAGCACACAGTGGACTCAATGGAGGTGGAAGGGATGCAGCACCTTGGAAGGTACGGTGCCTCTATGGGTCTCAACAACAAAGGAGAATACGTGAGCTTCACCACAACATAAGGCCAGTAGGCGTGGCACTACGTAGTGCATATGCAAGGGGTAGACCAAGCAGGTAGTGAACAGAGACAGCTCCCCAGGTAAAGCTGGAACACATGCTAAATGTGGAGCCCTCGCTTGTACTATATGCCCTACTTCTTGAACCAGGCGGTTGCCTAAGAGCTCGCATTACACTCTTTGAACTTGTTGAGCCTGGACAAAAAAAAAGAAGTAGTGGCAAGACTTGTCATCGGGCAAATGACAGAGCAACAAGATCATCCATCCGGAGGGAATCCCTGAGCCCATAGACGCAGAACAAATAGAGAGTGAGTGTCTTTCGTCAAGCTAGATTGCACAGAAAATGGGGGTCGGAGCCCCCTAGATTCACTAAATCATTAAGGGCCAATAACATTGGCACTGCAGATTGCAGTTAGATTACCCATATCTGGCAGCCCCAGGCTGGAGAGCACACAACCACATACGGGGGACAAGGATGGAGACGGGATGAAGAGCAGGCCTAAGGTCGAATCCTGGTGAGCTCAGAGTAGAGACCAGGTTTCTACCAGGAGGTGGGGTATCTTTTCATGTGTAGGTCGTGCATGCCTCCGAGGGATTGTGTTCTACATCGGACCAGCGCATTGAATATCCAACTGATTTTAGGCCTAAGGTCATACCAATGCTCTTTGAAGAGCATTTAGCTTGGACTACTTCAGGGTCAGGAAATCTGGAGTGTGGCAGTGTGCGGTGGCACGTTCCAATCTTCCTTAGTTTTCAGGCGCAGGAAGACCTCTACAGTATCGAGTTGGACAGACAGGACCGCCTCTAGGATGGGAATCACTAGGCCCTCATATTCCTGTTGAAGCTCCAACCCATACAGTTTTTCAAACATATTCCGAAGCCGTGTGACGCCAACATTCCCACATATGGCGCCTACAATATTGTCCATGTACCTGTAGGGAGGGATGGGAAAGGCGTGCTCGGGAGGGCGTCGGCTTATGAGCTCGACAACCCGAGGACGTGTTAAAGGACAGTTCACGTAACATGCAAAAAAGTTGTGCCGCTTGCGCAGAACACAAGCCGCCAATGGCGACGCCTCTCCTTTGCTTAGCCACTCTACTGCCAATGGCAAACATGTCATTGTCGTACACGTCGAAGTTCATATAAGCTAAGACATATGTCATGCTAAAAATGTCAAAGTCACTAGTGTAGCCACGACCTAAATGATCGTGTTTCGGTTACGACGGTGGATGCTGAAGAGGGGGCGGTTAGAGCCGACTCGAAGATTGCTGGGCACATGTGGTTTGAGAGATGGGGGGGCGTCACCGATAGCGTCCGCAAAGGCACTGGCGGTCTGTGAGATTGCTTGGATCACACCATCCCTAGGGAGGCGAGGAAACATTTCGCGGAAGTCGAGTTCAAACAAGCACAGCTTTTTGCGTGGCGGGGTCGTGAGGAGTATAAACTTGCCATGGCTGAGTTGAGCTTCTCGACATATGTCGTTTCGAGTCGTTTCGACCCGTCTGTGTACCACCGGGTGGTGGTGGGTTCTCCTGTGCAGTGTACGGTGATCCCGTGGAGTTTTTGCTGGTGGGGGAGTGCCTGACATACCTCGTGGGTTTCCTCAGGGGTTGGCTCATCTGGAGGGTTCATCCAGCTGTAGTCTAAGCGGTTGGTAGCTGGCCGTGTCTTCCCTGCATGTGTCTCCTGGTCCTCGACACGGTCGAGCAGGAGGGGGCATCTACAACGGAACATACCGTGCGGCCTTCCGGGTGCACGGGCCACAACAGGTTTATCGGGCCGAAACGATCGCTTGCGCCTTAGCTTCTCAGCTGGCCAAGCCTGGAGACGACATTATACTAGACAACCAGAGTGTGGTGAAAGCCACACCTATAAAACGCAAAGTAGTGGTCAAGGACCAGGACTACCGCGACATAGGGTACCTCAACTCCACCTCGAAACGACTGACGATCCGATGGACACCAGGGCACCGCAAACTAGAACAAGCCACCACGTATAAAGACTACCAGGACATACAGGGAAACAACCACTCCGACGTCCTCGCCAATATGGGCGACAACCTGCCCATGGATTCCCAACAACCACAACCCCATGATATTGTCATCACAGGACAGATCATGCCCACGCCTGCCAAGGCATGGATCATGCAAGTGCGTAGACAAAAACAAACACCAGACGTACACTGGGCGAGCTGGCTCCCCATGAAGCATTACAGACGGAACGCGTGGACACCCTGGCTGTGGGGACAGGTGCGATGGTGGGGAATGGGCGCCCCCTGGGAACGGACACCCCGCCTCTGCTCCCAGTGTGGCCACCAACACGGAGCATCAGTACAGTCAAAACTTGCTTACTGTCCTGCCTGGAGCGACTTCTGGGAACTGTGGCGCAAGAGCTGGACTGATTGGGCCCCATACACGCACCAATGGCTGCAAGCGGCCGACAACCAAGAACTATGGCTCTGTGTCAGGCTGCTCATACCACTATCCCTCGTCGACGCCATACCCACTGCGGAACGACACAAACTGCGAACGGAGGTGGGCCTGTTCCAGTTTCGCATGATACAGTCCGTCCAAACACTAAGACGAAAGTACGCCGACCCTACACCACAACAACCACCGTCGCCCTTGTGGCTCACCAAATACGTTGCACAGGCACTTCCGCCGCGAGAAACGCCCCAAAACCTACGGAACCACGTCGGGGCGCCCACGTGGTGCGGCGCGAAACGCAAACGTAAGGCCGAGGTCGCAACGGCTGACCCAATCGACCCCGGCCAATGGTTACAGGATGCGCGCAACGCGGGCGATAGTGAGGCAGTGGCATGGTTTGTCGCACGAGCAACTAACACGGGGCAAGACGACCACATAAAGAAACGCCAGCGCCTCAACGTTGACACACAGCAGTGGGAACAGTACAAGACGACCACAGACAGGCTGGCTTATGAACACGCTCAGCAAGCACGGGACATATACCACAAAGCTCACATAGAGGCGGTGGCGAGACAACACCTGCACACCCTACACATGGGCTACACCAACACACTGACGGCTAAAACAGACTACCACAGGCTCGTCACAAAACTAGTCGACGAACAGAGACAAGCACAACGACTGCAGGACACACACGCACACCTATACCAAATACGTAGGCAATGGTACGAACAAGGACGACACAAGGATATGGTACGCTGACGCAAAACTGCTGCTGATGGTCAACGACCGATACCGGAGGCTGAGCGCTGGCACCAACAAGCTACTTGACCTGCACCAACAACAAGCGACCTACATGTGGCGGCAGCAGACACACCTGACTGCCATGGCACGGTACTACCAAGACGCCTGCAAACACAAGACAACACAATACTGGCAAACAACCCGACCAGCCCGACAGACAATATACCTGATACGGAAGCGGCCGCGGGAGCATTGGGACCCCACCTTGTGGGAAGTCCCGTTGCAACCGCTACCGAAACGCCACAAAACGCACTGGGACCCAAATGAGTGGGAAGTACCAATGACATGACCACACCAACCTCAATGGGAAACCATGGGGGCACAGTCACGAGCTGCAGCCCGTATGCATACCCTGGCTTTGCCGAAATCTGTATCTTACATCGAACTTGGTCCACTGTGGCCCTTGGCACTTATGAACTGGCCTTTTTGATAAAAAAAAAAAAGTTGAGCTTCTCGACATATGTCGTTTCGAGTCGTTTCGACCCGTCTGTGTACCACCGGGTGGTGTTGGGTTCTCCTGTGCAGTGTACGGTGATCCCGTGGAGTTTTTGCTGGTGGGGGAGTGCCTGACATACCTCGTGGGTTTCCTCAGGGGTTGGCTCATCTGGAGGGTTCATCCAGCTGTAGTCTAAGCGGTTGGTAGCTGGCCGTGTCTTCCCTGCATGTGTCTCCTGGTCCTCGACACGGTCGAGCAGGAGGGGGCATCTACAACGGAACATACCGTGCGGCCTTCCGGGTGCACGGGCCACAACAGGTTTATCGGGCCGAAACGATCGCTTGCGCCTTAGCTTCTCAGCTGGCCAAGCCTGGAGACGACATTATACTAGACAACCAAAGTGTGGTGAAAGCCACACCTATAAAACGCAAAGTAGTGGTCAAGGACCAGGACTACCGCGACATAGGGTACCTCAACTCCACCTCGAAACGACTGACGATCCGATGGACACCAGGGCACCGCAAACTAGAACAAGCCACCACGTATAAAGACTACCAGGACATACAGGGAAACAACCAGTCCGACGTCCTCGCCAATATGGGCGACAACCTGCCCATGGATTCCCAACAACCACAACCCCATGATATTGTCATCACAGGACAGATCATGCCCACGCCTGCCAAGGCATGGATCATGCAAGTGCGTAGACAAAAACAAACACCAGACGTACACTGGGCGAGCTGGCTCCCCATGAAGCATTACAGACGGAACGCGTGGACACCCTGGCTGTGGGGACAGGTGCGATGGTGGGGAATGGGCGCCCCCTGGGAACGGACACCCCGCCTCTGCTCCCAGTGTGGCCACCAACACGGAGCATCAGTACAGTCAAAACTTGCTTACTGTCCTGCCTGGAGCGACTTCTGGGAACTGTGGCGCAAGAGCTGGACTGATTGGGCCCCATACACGCACCAATGGCTGCAAGCGGCCGACAACCAAGAACTATGGCTCTGTGTCAGGCTGCTCATACCACTATCCCTCGTCGACGCCATACCCACTGCGGAACGACACAAACTGCGAACGGAGGTGGGCCTGTTCCAGTTTCGCATGATACAGTCCGTCCAAACACTAAGACGAAAGTACGCCGACCCTACACCACAACAACCACCGTCGCCCTTGTGGCTCACCAAATACGTTGCACAGGCACTTCCGCCGCGAGAAACGCCCCAAAACCTACGGAACCACGTCGGGGCGCCCACGTGGTGCGGCGCGAAACGCAAACGTAAGGCCGAGGTCGCAACGGCTGACCCAATCGACCCCGGCCAATGGTTACAGGATGCGCGCAACGCGGGCGATAGTGAGGCAGTGGCATGGTTTGTCGCACGAGCAACTAACACGGGGCAAGACGACCACATAAAGAAACGCCAGCGCCTCACGTTGACACACAGCAGTGGGAACAGTACAAGACGACCACAGACAGGCTGGCTTATGAACACGCTCAGCAAGCACGGGACATATACCACAAAGCTCACATAGAGGCGGTGGCGAGACAACACCTGCACACCCTACACATGGGCTACACCAACACACTGACGGCTAAAACAGACTACCACAGGCTCGTCACAAAACTAGTCGACGAACAGAGACAAGCACAACGACTGCAGGACACACACGCACACCTATACCAAATACGTAGGCAATGGTACGAACAAGCGAAGGACGACACAAGGATATGGTACGCTGACGCAAAACTGCTGCTGATGGTCAACGACCGATACCGGAGGCTGAGCGCTGGCACCAACAAGCTACTTGACCTGCACCAACAACAAGCGACCTACATGTGGCGGCAGCAGACACACCTGACTGCCATGGCACGGTACTACCAAGACGCCTGCAAACACAAGACAACACAATACTGGCAAACAACCCGACCAGCCCGACAGACAATATACCTGATACGGAAGCGGCCGCGGGAGCATTGGGACCCCACCTTGTGGGAAGTCCCGTTGCAACCGCTACCGAAACGCCACAAAACGCACTGGGACCCAAATGAGTGGGAAGTACCAATGACATGACCACACCAACCTCAATGGGAAACCATGGGGGCACAGTCACGAGCTGCAGCCCGTATGCATACCCTGGCTTTGCCGAAATCTGTATCTTACATCGAACTTGGTCCACTGTGGCCCTTGGCACTTATGAACTGGCCTTTTTGATCAAAAAAAAAAGTTGAGCTTCTCGACATACTTGGTGCGTGCTGAAGTACTCGCAAGACTCGTTAGCGGGCAAATGACAGAGCAACAAGATGGCGTGAGCCCATAGACTGCAGAACAAATTAAGAGTGACCGTTTTTCGTCAAGCTAGGGTGCACACAAAATGCAATGTTTTGCAGTGCCGGCCGCATGACCTGAGCATCTCCCTCCCTTCATTTTAAATGTGATAGGGGTCTTAAATGTACCGGTACATTGCCAACCCAATGTGCCACTGAATGTACCACCAATCAAATCAAACCATTTCAAATACTTCTTCTCGGCCTTCGACATCGGGCAAATCCTCAAAATACTAAGGAATCACTGTTAACTAAGTGAAGTTTGCACGGTAGGTCCCCTATCACATGTAGGCAATATCCGCGGCCTATGATAAATTGCGCTTGACAATGCGCCGGCCTAGCGGCCATCACATTGTCTGCGCAATCTACCACGGGCCGCGGATATTGGATATGGGGGGAGAATGAGCGACAATCTGAGACCTTTGAGGGGGCTCCGGCGATTCCCATTCTCAAGTCCGTCATCGGGACCGTCGGAAACCCAAAAACGACCCTCTGTGGCTGGAACCTTGTTCTTTTCTGCCGCGTGTTTGCTTGCTTGTAAGACGACGAATCAATAGATCAGCATAATTGTGATTTAATCGGCCCGTTGACAGTGTTGTATTGCCTTGCGTTTCCGACCTGTTTTGGCTAGTTTTGGAAAAAGTCGTTTTTTTCATACTTGCGTAGCGCCAATATGGCGCCAATTTTCACACTATGAAGACCAAGTTGGACATTGTAGCCAGTGCTGCATCCGTAAATCTAGTTGGCTTACTCGTTGTAAGGTTCCAAATTGTGACCTCATTGCGTTACAGGAAATGTATGACACAGCTCGTAAAATTGAGGACAACTTGGAAATGTATTGGTGTTTGAGTAGGAATGACAAGAAGGTTACAGATTTTCGAAGGGAGATGCAGTGTGTTGAGGATGCTGGTTTTTATCTGGTGCTTGTGTCTTTTGCTACGGGGGTACACGGGTGCAGGAGGGAGTGTGGGGCCACCGACCTGTGTTGGAGGGAGGGAGGGGGGTCCTGGCCATTCCCATTCTCAACCGAAAATTCTCAGATTGTCGCATATTCTCTCCCCTATAGTACAATTATCGAAATGATATGATGCAGCAACAACGGGTACAAGTACCACGCACGGAGCAGAAACTCGCACTTAATAGCACACACGTGATAAGTAGGCGGCGTGTCAATATGCTCCGACTATTCGCTCACATCACGGCTATTCAGGGTGTTGCATGTGATCACGCTCTTGTTGCTCGCCTTGTTGTGTGAAAATATGTTCCTACTAAGAGTTCCGCGTTCAAAATTATAACTCCTTTTTCATCCCAGCAAGAATTCCCCATTGAGAAAAATGCCCACCTTTTCCCTCCTACTAAGATTCCCATTCACAATTTCCACCCTTTTTTTCTTACGGATAATTCTCCGCAAAGATTTCCCCTATTGCTCTTTTCCCCTCCCTAAAATTCCCCCTCCAATAAGTGGGTCCATATCCTCCAATGGCCTCTATACCTATCACGTAGGAGCAATGAAATAGTGAAAACGTGAAAAAATCCAATGGACAATGTGATGGCACCGCCACCTTGGGGCTTTTTTTTTTCCACCATGCACCATTACTAGCATACGCTTCTTAAGGAGGGTTTACCCCGGACACTGAGAAAACAGCGATGCAAGCCTTCAATTGTGGTAGTGCCTCATTGCATGCAACGTACAACTACACACTGGCCAAATGCATGGGGACAAACACAAGTCTGAGTGCACCTGAGAGGAGGGGGACACCCATGTGGCCCGCTACTTGAGACGGTGAGCACAAAACACACACCATGCGCACACCATCCATCACCTTTCAGTTTTGTTTGCCTTGTGTTTGCCCAATTTCCTTACTTGCCTACGTAAGTCAAAGTTGCACCAAGTCAAAAACGGCGCTTCTCATACGCTTTCTGACACTACTTTGCGCTTTTGTCCCATTCCCTTTGTAGCTTCCTAACCCCCTGTGTTACATTTGTCACTTTGTTACCTCTGTTGCATAACAATCATCCGATGCAAGTGCGTGGTGTGCATTTTTTGCAATTTGGAACTGCATTAGCGTGTGGTTTCCTAGGTTCGAACAAAGCATATTTGTTCCGCATGGCAAACACATGTTCAACAAAATATAGCTAAGGTGTGTCCTTCACCTGCACCACCTCATCCCCATGTACCCACCCATATTCGTGCCCAAATTACTTACCAATTACTCACAAATTCACGCGACGAATCACGAGGGGCTCATGGCAATTGTTGCCGCGCTGCCCCCCCCCTATTTGTGAACATGCTCGATTCATGGAGAATGGTGTGAGGTCACCATTTGACTTTGTTTGCATCCCACAAGATGGCGAAAGGCGTGAAAAAAAACCGGGAAAGGGACGCAATTTTTCACACTAGTGTTTCTTTTTCACAAACATGTGTTTTTACGAGTATCTTGGGCTCAAAAGGGGTACAATACGGGTGGGTTTTGTTTAGGAAGGCTCCCAACCACCCGAAGCCGAGGCCCTTCTCTAAAGAAAGAACATTGAGGAGATGAGGAGATAGGTGCACACAGACCGTTAATGATGGCATCACATGGGCTTCCCAAATTGAATCACATTACGCCAGCGAAGCCAACAAGGAGCTATCCAACCGTACATGCAAGACGTTGATTGGTCCAGAAGCCATTCTCGGATCGTCCAATTTGTGGACTCTGAAGACGAAGCACTTTTATGATGTGTTGCGGTCCAACGTCGACGCTGAGAGAAAGCGGGCTCCAAAGGCAAGCGCACACACGTTGGGTGGGGGCCACTTCCACACTTGAATTCACCAATTGGTTGGTGCGTGTGGATGCACCGTGCATGGAATTTGTCGAAAGCCAGAAAGCGCCGGAGGCACAAACTAATTTTCGGCGACACCAACTCAGATTGGCAAGAGAACAGTGCACTTCCAATGTCAACCCCACACTATGGCACATTTCTTTGGTCTATAGGCTACAACCGCCGCGCCATTTTCTTGATGCCCCACGGTCCAATTTCGACGCATCAAAGAAGGGCAGACTCTTATGGTGTGCCAGGTATTGGCCAATGCAAGCATTTCATCATGCCCGTGCTTGTTGTTTATGTTTGTGGGCTTTGTGACAACATTACCATTCCATGCCATCTATGTGTATGCCGATGCCGGGTTTGTATTCTTTTTGTTGTTGCACACTTCGTTGTGCACTTGTTTACCAAAAAACTCGTCAACCTTGCTGATGCTACTAATGCTCGCGGTTGCCACTGCCCCCAAAGCCTGGACAGCTGGTATTGCTAATGCTCACGGTTGCCACCTTGGTGTGAACGAAACGTGTGTTGGACCGCACAATACATTCCACCACACGATACAAATCATACAATGGTCACACTCATAGACATAGAGTAGTTGTCATGCCGTCTACTGGTGTTGCCGCCGGCGCCACCGAGTGGGTGGTCCCCACCCTGATGCAGTGCCGTGTCCCACGGCTGCCTGAGACTGTCCACGGCTTCACAGGACTCAAGGACCGGCGATACCTGCCGTCTAGGCTTTGGGGACGGCTTGTGCTAAATGCTTGTGAATTAAAATGAGCGGGCAACCATATGGTGTGGTTCACGAGTCAAGCATCGACAAACGCCCAAGCTAGAGATCTTGGGAGCAAACCCACATTCTGGTGGCTATTTTTGGGACAACCAAACAACGGAACAAATTTGGTCTTGGTCAGGGTTCCTGGCCCTTGTAACACTTCCCGAGTAACGGTAACAATAACACCATGGAGTTCAACTCCTCAACCAAGAAAGGTGGCAAGAAATTTTCGGCACTTGTTGGGTGGACACAATTTGTAGACAAGTTAGCACACACTCAACATTTTGATGATCAAGGTTTCGTGTCACTTGTATGCATAGCTTGGTTTGTTGTCCAAGCTTACGATGCCCACATGAGACAGAGACACTACAATTACTTTGGTGACACGTGCCACACACGATGGATAGCTCTGCAAAAGGCAACCCGGTGTTGGTATAGATTTGTGTGCATGGTCGGCGGTCTATGGATTGCGCACGACATCACTGGTTGCATTGTGGGAGAAAAATAGAGAAGTGTTTATGGATCACTCGTTTCCTCGTGCTTGTCACACCACATCACTGGGTGCATGTTGAACATTTTTTCGCTCGTTGATGGCATATCCTACTCGCTACACATGAAGATGGGGCCCTGGTATTGCCCATGAGGTTGATCGGATTAGTGATAATTTGAAGCTAATCCATGGGTCATGGGGTAGGCAGTGCGGGGGGGGGGGGTGTTATGGGGGTGGTACTCCATGTTCCACGGTCCCAAGGGGGGAGGGGGGGCTTGGAGCCTTGCATGTGACATGAATGATCCACAAATTGTTTTGGAAAACAAATGGTCCAAGTGATGTCGTGATGGAAACAAAAGGAAACAAGTGATCCAGAAACAATCTTTTTAGGAAAAATAGCGCACCTGGTGACATGGTCACATGGCCATTCAAGCGTCAAAGGGGTCATTCATGTTGCATATTGTTTGTGCTGGAAGTTAGATCCAGATATGGGGGACCTCACTTCTCACAAACCCCCCATTGCCTTTGAAAAAGAGAAGCCAATTTGAAGTGTGGCGGAGAGGGGTGCAGGCGTAAGCAAACGTGCAACGCCGGGTTGATCAAAGAGCGAAATTAGTGAAAAAAGAGAGACACCCCAAAAGCTTGAAGATACCACCATTCTTGCAACCCTCCAAGTTGTTGGTTGCATCCACAAGAGCTCGTTGCCTTTCCTTCGCTTAGCTTGGTTGTGCAATAATTGCTTCCACTACATCCGAGGTGCAATCCGGTGGCATCCTCACTGTGATGATTTGGTTTAGACAGCTGCTTGCATTGCCTATTTTTCTCGCATTAGCCACTGCCACATTGGTTGCTTACGTCGTGCAAATAAAATTAGCCATCAAATTCATAGGCACTTTCTACGTGCAAAGCTCAACACTGGGAGTTTCCGCCAAATCTCATCTTTCTGTTGGCCCGTAACTTCACCGCGGGTAAGGGCCACGGCATAGCATTGGAGTAGCCCGGCCACAAGCAAGCTTAAGTCCTATGGGTAGCACTGTAGCAATCAAGCCTGTGGCACAAGACAAGGATTAGGTTCTTGGCACTCTCGATCTCCACTTTGTACACCCTTGGCCATTCCACCGCCGCATCCATCTCGGCACCATTCCCTATTCCCTCCTCGTAGCCTTTGTGTGGCCAATGTGCGCGATGAGACACAGCACCAAGCGTTAGCGACCCCCGCAATACGATGCATCCAGCCCACGCGCGATGCCGTGACCCCTCCCCGACCCTTTCGTGCTTGATTGGCTAGCTCCTGTGGGTGCACCCACCTCCACGCGGGCAAAGCGACTGGGCCACAAGTTCGGCAAGCCCCGTACGATTGGCTTGTCCAACCTCTCCTGCGCTATGCAACGCACAGCGCGCACACACGCCGCCACCACCACTTACACCTCCACCTGCTCAGCCATGCACCACCGAACTAGTATCACCTAACATCCAGGGTCAAATGATTAGATAATATACAGGATTGTAGGCTACTCACTGTGAGAAGGAGATTTGAACGCATTTTGAATCTCTCCGATGCATCAAAATTCTTGACCTGTCATTATCTGGACTCCTCATTCCCGGTGCTGATCTGGCCAGCGACAGTGCGAACAGTGCAGCAAACCCCAAACCCCAACCTTTTGCAAGAAACTTGCAAATTGGAGCCGAATCCATGTTTTCTTTCAACAGACTCACTGCATGTTCACCTAAATGGTCACAAGCAGGCGAAAACAATCAAAACTAGGCAAAGGGCAACATAGGGCAGGGTGCTGGGGGCATGGAAAACCACTTTTTAAGTTGCATCTGCAATGTCTATTGGTGTCCAAGTTTGGGTCCATGTTGAGCTGGGCCACAGCAGCAGCGAGGAGACGCAACGTTGCCCAACCTGCAGGCCGGGTGATTGCCCTGGGCCAGCTGCACTGCATGCAGCCTGCAGATTTTTAGCAAGAGTATCCTTGAACCTGACAGCCTTGCCCTCTGGGAAAATGGTGTCCATGGCCTTTGCCAACACATCCCAAGCAACAAGCCGACTCCAATCAGAGGCACTGATGACAAGGGAGACACTTTGCTCTCCAAACTAATTAGTCGAGGTCTCCTTTTCTCCTTGTCGCCCTTGCCTTCAAGTGGTTAGTATGGTGTTAATGGCAGCATCATTGTCCTCCTTGCCATAGGAAACTGCACATTCTTGCATGCTATTCCTTCCCTGCTTCACAGACAAGGGGTGCTGCTGCCAGGAGAGTCTGGCTGACCGTCTACCACTGGTTGCCAGAAACATGGCCAAAAATACAGAAATATCGAACAGTCCGTGGAAAGGACGTTTGGACAGGCTCCAAAACCTCAAAATTGGAAAATTGGAAAACCCCAGATACAACCAGTTTACTGCTTGAGTGATCCGGACCCTGTCCCTCTGCACGCGAAACGCCCATATATGATGCGCAATGCATTAGCATTGGTGCTGGTTTGGGAATGCAGACCATGCACGTCGTGGTTGACACTTTGTCGGCGCAACGCGGTTTGCATGTCGTGGGCATAACCCATGCACCGGATTGTCCCTACTTTCGAATTGGGCCACCACACAGCAATTAGAACACAAAGCTTGCACATCCCGATGAACATTTTCCTGCTGCACAACCGACACTGCATTTGTCTCTTAGGTCCTTCACTTGGGGCTTCCGAGCTGGTTGCTCAGTCCTCTGTCCTCAAGCCATGCACAAGCAATGAAGCGGAGCAGCCGTTGGAGGAACGGGTATTCCTGAGAGATGGGGCTGGTTTGGCCGGTTGGCAGGCTTCGCAATGTCTTGTACAGCGTGCGTGCTGAGTTTGCAGGATGTGCATACCACTTCAACTGCCCTACACCGCACCACAACCAGATCCCCAGTCAAGCCTAGGAAAAATAAGTTTATGTTTTTTAGTTGTTTTTGTTTTTTTTTTTGCAGCATTTCAGTTTCACTGGGTAGATATTTATGTTACGACGTAACATAAAATTTGCTTTGTTTTGCTACATATCACAATTTTTCCTCTCGGTAAAAGAACGCTTTTTTTTTGGCACAAAAGGTTTCCATTTTGGTGTTTTTGATCCTGGCTCCCTGCACTCCCATTGCAATTGGGAATTGGTGATTCGATGTCTGGCCCAAGACAGCACCGGTCATAAAGTCCATTTGATTCCGCCCTGCTCTACAGCCCCAAGATGGCAAGGGTTACATATGCTTCATACAGGTTGTGTACCCTTTTTGATTCCTCCCCATTCTAGGGACCCCGAGACGACAGGGGTTATGAAGGTGATTTGACCCCTCCCTTCCTCTTTTGGGACCCTGTGACAGTAGGCTTGATGTAGCCGTTTTGATTCCTCCCCACTTAGGAACCCCGAGACGGCAGGGGTTATGTCGCCCATTTAATTCCTCCCCATTTGGGGACCCCCATTTGGGGACCCCAAGTTGCAGGTGATGCCGTCTTTGACTCTTCTCCATTTGGGGACCCCAAGACAGCATAGAGTTGTGCCCATGTAATTCCTCCCCATTCTGGGGACCTCAAGGCAGCATGGGTGATGTAGTTTTTTTGATGCCTCCCCAATGTGGGATGCCGCGGGCGGTGATGTAGCTTTTTCATTCCTCCCCTCTTGGGGACCCCAAGATAAAGGGTTATGTTGCCCATTTGATTCCTCCCTGCTCTAGGGACCCGCAACAGCAAAGGTTGTGTTGCGAGACAACAGTAGCCTTTTTGATTCCTCAGGACGTGGGGTCCTTGAGACGGCACGGGTGATGTAGCCCATTTGATTCCTCCCCACTTGGTGAGCTTGAGATGGGAGCTGCCATGTCACCCATCTGATTCCCCCCTGCTCCAAGGACCCCAAGATAGTCGGGGTTATGTTGGGGACCTTGGTACGGCAAGGGTTATGCAACCCATTTAATTGCTCTCCACTTGGGACCCCGAGTGGGCAGTGGTGATGCCAGATTTTTACTCCTCCCCACTCGGGGACCTTGTGACAGTCGGGAGCTCATCGGATTCCTTCACCCTTTGGAGACCCTCAAACTGCAGGGATATAGCCCTTTTGATTCCTCATGACATGAGAACCCAAGACGGCATGGGTTATGCTGATTTTTTGAGTCCTCCCTGCTTTGGGAACCGTGAGACGGCAGGGCTATGTGGCTTCCTCCCCAGTTTGGGGCCTTGCAACGGCTGTGTGGCTCATTTGATTCCTCCCCATTTGGGGACCCCAGACAACAGGGGTTATTTTACCCATTTGATGGCAAAGACATGTTACAATTGTAACGATTCGTTTCCTTTTTTTGGTGGCTGACCACCACCAGCTTTGGTGGGGGCTGCACAACGGCTAGGGCAGTTGCTCATGTCTGTTGGATCGAAAGGATTCGCTAGCTGACCTCTTTATTGGTCACTTTCCCCATCTTAACCAGTATAGTGCCCGCCTACCGGGTTTGTGTGGCCGTGAAAAGGTGAGCACTGCAACCTCCGTTGCACAACGTAAAGTGGTTCAGAAGCAGATGATTGGAATACTTTGGACGCGTCCTGCCCATGGATGACGCACACAAGTTACTGTTGCATATCGCGACGGTGGCTCGGAGATACAAGTGAAGAGTGCACCAAATTCAAAGGAGAGCTGGGCCCTGACTCATTCTAGATTTCTGGCGAGTGTGACCCTAACAGGCCGGGAGGTCCGTGCCTTGTTTCCACTACCAGTGTATGTAGGTGGTGTGCCCTCACCACTCCACCATGGCACTCTGAGCCTCTGCCATGTGGTGGCTCTAATGTACGGCGCTGGCTGGGGTAGGACAAAAGCGGAACGGGTTCAGCGTTGCCCATGCCATGGCTGCGCGTGCACCTCACCAGTGCCCCCCCTGTCCTCTTTGCTTTCCCCTGCCGTGAGCAGGTGGCAGCCAGCGTTCAGTACCTGGAGTGCACGGAGCGGCAATCCATTGAAGAGCTGGAGGAGCGGGCGTGGCGGGACCAGACACATGTGCATATGTATGTAATGCTGGAGATGGCGCGGCGATCCACTCTGCAATACACAGAAGCTGAAGGCCGCCGGGCTTTGGTGGAAAGCAAGACAGCCACCCGCTGCGGTACTACCTGCGACCAGGTATTGTGTGCTGCAGCGAAGGAGGCAGCATGTGCCACCAAAAGGGGGTGCCTCAAAGCTTCCCACAAGCGTGCACCCAGGGGCATCTTAAACGCCCCTAGCCGAAACGGGTATGCGAAGCAACCACAAAGTAGCGCACTCCGGGACCCCGTGTAAGCTGATGTGTGAGGTTGTGGGAGAACTGCCCTGGGGGAGCATGCCAGGCGCCTGGGGAAGGGGCTTCTTGGGCTTGGCTTCGTAGATCCCGTACCGCACTGTCTCTTTGAGAACGGTGGACATGCCGGCTCCATTCGGCCCACACCGCCAGGGGAGGAGGCAAGGATGGATCAACCGGTCCATGCAAAAGCTTGACGCCCCCCGAAGAGCGCAACAGAGTCATCTGCCTCAAAGTTCGATCGATCCCAGATTGGGGAGAAATTTCCGGGGACAAACATGTGCACCCGAAGACAGGCCCTTGTCTGCACTGTCGACTATGCAGAGGAGAGACAAGAAGTGATGGTCATTGTGTCTCCAAGATGGAGCTTTTCCAGAGTTATTAGGAACCGCCCTCCACATGAAGTGAGCCATTGCCTGCAGTGAACGCAAGATTAACCAGAGTTCACCAGCAATGTCCATTTGCACTGCTCGTGCTGTGCTTCTTCTACCGAGCACCGTAAGCCGTCAGCCACTCGTATTTGAGACCGTGCCGCTCACTGTGATCTCCATCTTTGCGTTCATTTTTCCTCTCGCCCGCATTCACTTGCCAGGCGGCCTTGCGTTCACTTGGAGTCCAGGAGGAAACCTCTCGCAAGGCCCTTGAGACAAAGGCACTGTCGTGCCTTGACGACCTTTTGCAATCCGCGCAGTCCAAGTGGCAAAGTTACTGCGACGCCATGCGGCTTCAGGACGAGTACTGTGCCCGGCAAAGGCAGTTCCACCAGGAGCGATTGGATTTATTTGGTATTGAGGAGGCCCAGCGCCGGGACGTGACAGACCATGAGAGATCGGTGGCCAGGCAGTTGTGGTTGGTGCACCAGCGGCTACATGGGGTCCAAGAGTTTCTAAAGGAGGTGGGTAGGGAGCAGGCCTGTGTGAAGGTGCAGAGGTGTGCTTGCACACCTCCCCCCCGTTTGGGCCTTTCTGCCAGGACAGACAGTAGGAAAGCAGGACCAAGTGCGATAGAAGCGGCAGCGGATGGGAATGTCAATCGGTCGGCCACAGTCAGGCACTTCGTCGCGTCATTCATTCAGTCGGTCATTCCTTCATTTGCTCACTCAGTCCACATCCGTATCATGAGCTGCGGATTGGCCAAGCCGGGTTCAGTCATCAGTGATTGGGACGGTGAGCAGTCTGTGCGCTGCACCTAGTGCAGGCCTGTCGCACTTTTTCCAGCGCATCCGTGCCCCCTTTGCTTGCCACCCATGCCAATCCCCATCAGTGTTTCGCGTTTCCCAAAGGGGAAGCTTTTCGGATCATCTATACATATGTAACAATTCAGTGCTCTTGAGATCGGATTACTCTGCACAGCACGGTATACCCCCCCCCCCCCCTGCCCCCACGCATGCATGCACCATTTTGTATCCCAGTCACTCATGCCGACCGCCATCCTTGAGGGAGAGTGTGAGGCTATCCAACAGGTGCTTCAGACAAGTCCCGCAGAGATTCCAGGACTGTTTCATTGTCAGTATGATGCACCCTGCCCCGAACTCATGTCTGATCTTTAGAAATGTGCTGAAGCTTTACAACTATTCTGTGGGGAAGACCCCCGAAGGCAGCCGTCGACATTGCAAACAATTCGGGGAACCACCAATAGGCAGATAGACCGATGAAATGTCTGCAAAAGCTCACATCTTCAGTCCAAAAATCACAGAACTACAGCACAGACTGCACGAAGTATAACGTGAATTTAATTGGGTTCGTAAAATAAAAATGTCATCTTGCAGCATCAAATTGTAGCACTGCAAAATATGAATCTGGCGTTTTTTTTTCGTCAACGAAAATGCTTATGATTCCCAGATGAGATGCCTTTATGTCCATTCACATGTGCCTCTGGGCTAAAATGAAAGCAGGCACAACAGTGGACTTCATAAAATTTTCCAAACATTTCAACAAAGTGAACGTTTGACCTTTGTGGAGAGGATAGAAAAACAATGTCTACGTCGTGCCCGTCTTGTCGTGGGTGGGCGGGGTAGGCATCCTCTGGACCTTGTTTCATCCACTGTGTGCCTGGGGCGTTCCACTGGGGGGTCCAAAGAGGACCTACATGCCTTTGAGCTCGTAGAGGGTTCGTAGACTGTTTGCAGGTACGAGTACCATTTACCGCCATTCTGGTATACCCCAATTGATAAAGGAAGCATTTGTTTCCTTGTAAAGTCATCATTGTGGGACCCAAAAACGTCTCAAAGAATTTTTTGATTTCGACCCCTCAACCCCCCCCCCCCCCCTCCGGCTTACTTAGCCTTTATGGCAAACCCCCTCCAGCTGGATATAGGGGGGGCGGGTGTTTAAACCCCCTTGCCCATGGTGGAAGACACGGGCCCTACCTCTAGGCACCCCTCCCCACCGTGACGCCGGGGGGCCCAAGGGCAGGTTTGGTTTGTGGTGACAAATGGCAGTACAAACCTATGGGAAGCCATGCAGCACCACTTGGCCCACCCATCGGTGTCCATGGGCCCCTTGTCAGGAGCAATCTTCTGTGGCGCCGTCTTTGCGTGCTTTTCACCCTGCTTGACCCAGGGAGACAAGGACCCACAACTGTCTTGTCGTTGGCATCAAAATTCAGAATACCGAAACCAATTTCCAATTTTGTTGCGGCATGGTTCGATACACACTTGTCAGCATGTCGTACACCTGCTTTGTATGCTGTTCACCCTGTTTTGGGATCCATGGGAGAACAAGGGCCCACAAAGGGCTTAGTGTTTTGACGTCCAAAAATCGGAAGCGTACAGCATCCTGCGCATGCCACCTCTGTGCGACTGCTTCGGTCCCTTACACATTTGTGTGTAGGTGGCACCGATGGTTGCGATGCCGGCCCTCGTTGCGGTATCAGCTACGCTTTTGTCATGCGATGTATGCCCGATCCGAACGTATGCAGCTCAACCAGATGCTCCAGGCCCTTGAGGACGAAGAGGACCAGGAGCGGCGTACGCAGCAGGCCCGCTTGCAGGCTTTGTGGCGGCAGCAGATGCAAGAGAGGTCCCTTGTGCGCCCTGGCTGGCATGCTGAGACACTGCTTGCACTGCAACAGCCGCTGTTGTGCTTGTCATGCCTTTGCCCATTCTGCGACGCTCCCGGTCCATTGCATTTAAGGCTAGTCGCTGTCCCTCGCGTTTGCGCCACCACTTTCGCGCACTCCGTCCGCGTTACGTTGTCTGCGTTGGGTTGGGGATGGGTCGGGGAAAGGGGTAACCAAGGGGTAACAACGGTTTTCGGCGGTATCCCAGCGCTACCGGCGACATTCCATGCATTGGCCACAGGCCCACATTACCATCGACACTATTGCTAAAGACGTGTGAGAAAATATTGACACTTACATCGATGGGGCATTGTAGGGTTGGGAGAACTGCCCAGGACACCACACAGGTGCACACGCCACCCACGTCACCCACAAAGGAGCGCACGCCATCTGCAAAGCACACGCCCCCCGCAACCGTCAAGGAGCGCGCCATGCACTCGCGCGATCCACAGCAGACCACCAGGACGCCGGATGGAGGAGTGGAAGTGTTGGGCTGCATGCACACGGAAACGCGGCGAAGCATGGGGTGGACGACCTGAGTGCGGAGGGGAGTGGGCAGCAAAAACCGTAAAACGAGCCCTGCGGCAATCAGCACAACCCTGGTGTACCAGCAACTGGGCTGCGCTGACGCGGAAACGACACCAGCCAGAGCACAGGCCGCAGCGGCCGCCAGAACACAACGACCCGGCGTAGCACGTGAAGGGAAGAACGGGTGACTGGCCGGGCTCCGTGAAGACAGCAACCCGATGGACCATTTGCCCACAGAAACACAGCGAGGCAGGTGGTGGACCACCAGAAAGCGGAGGGGATTGGGCGGCAATGGTCGAGCAACGACCCCGCAGCAATCAGCACGACCCCGGTACACCAACTACGGGGCTCTGCCAACGCGAAAACGACACCAGCGGGAACACAGGCCGCAGCGGCCGACAGAACGCAGCCACCCGACACAGCATGCAAAGGGAAGAACGAGTGACTGTCCAGGACCTCGGAAAGAAACAGCAGCCCGACGAAATGTCACACAGGGGGGCTTCCATAAAGGTTTGTTGGGTCTGGTGTAGTACACCTGGTGCCCAGTGTCCTGGTTCTTGTGTGACCTTGAGGTCAGTTTAGGGAGAGTGTTCGGGCCTGGGGGCCTGGACCCCCATGCTCTCCGCGCCCAGAGGGTGCCAAGCCATCGCCATTATTTGCATGCCGTCAGATCCATGATTGAATATCATGAGGCAGATGAAGGCGAGGTCCTGTTTGGATTTGCCTTCAAGGCCCAGAAGCAGCAGCTGGAAAGCATCTATGCCGACTGCCTGGAGGATATCGTGCGGATTGAGGCATCAGGCCGGATGCAAGTTCAAGCTGCAGAAGCGACGGAGTTGCAGGGGATTCAGTGGTGGGCAGTGCAGCGGTTGGAAGCATGGGGCACGGACCCACACCTGCGGGTGCTGCGGCGGCTGGTTCTTTTATTGCAAAGGGAGGAACACGAAAGGTCTGTGTTCGTGTTGCCGACTGTTGGCTTTATGGTGGTGGACCTTTTCTGCAGACATTGCGTGGAACGACCATCTTCCAGGGGAAGTCGGGTTTTCAACTTGGGGGGAAGAGGGGTTCGGGAAAAGGGCTCAATTGACAGCACCATTAATCAATTATTATGAAATCCGGCACCAATGGCGCCGAAAATTCTTTTGATCATTGAAAATGGGCAATTTTTTTCACCAAATACATGGCAAATGATGACTTTACTCCTCGACGAGCAAATTCTACAAATCCCATTTTCATTTTTTTTTTTTGCCGAATTTTGGGTCTGGGTCACCTCCAGGGCCCTGGAGTCAGTCTTGGTGGGATTTTTTTTGGGGGGGGGGGGGCATCAATTGAGCCCTTTTTGGAGGGGGGGGTGTCTAGCCAGAGGGTTGTATCAACCCCCCCCCCCCGCCGCCAAAGTTGAAAGCCCGCCCACCCAAAACGTGAATTTTCTTTGCGTTGCTTTGTTGTGCACATTGCCGTGGTGGTGGGCCAGAGTTGGGTCTTCTCACCCAAGTCCCAAGCCGCACAGTGCCCCCCTAACAAAAACCATGTCCCAGTCATGCCCCACGCAGGCATGGCCCACTGTTGTTGGACCAAATTTTGCCATTCCAGATTTCGCCTGTTCCAACCCTCCCCCCCTCCCGCAAAGGTCTGCATCTCGCTGACTGACCAGCGCATGCGCTTGGGAAGAAACTTCGGGAATGTCTGCCGTGGCCAGAATCTGCGGCAAAGATGCCATTCCCCACAATGGGAATGGGTGGGACCTGAATGAGGCTGAGTAAGGCTGGGGGGGGGGTTCTTGGAGATGATGTGGGCCATGGGTGGGCCATGGATGGAAATTGGGTGTGGCTGGGTTTTGGTGTGGCTTGGCTTCGGGTGTCGCTCAGCTTTGGGTGGGCTTCGGTGGTTAGCACAGCTGGGGCTATGGGCCGGGAGCTGGGGTGCTGGCACGGGTGGGACGCTGCGCTTGAATGGGGGGAACGTATGTCGTGGTATTTGAAGGTCCGTAGCCATTTTTCCAGGTGTCATTTTTGGCGCTCTTGGCATGCGCGCCCCGATTGTGCCCGCGCAATTTGCTCTACAGGGGCCCTTTGGTAGGCTAGGTGGAGCTTTGCATATATCCTTAGGAGCCTTTGGTACCTCCCATTTTGCCTAAAGGGGTTGCATGGGTTGCCAGGGCCCTCCAATGAATGGCAACAAGCATCTACTAGAAGCCTCCATGAGCACGCTTACTCTTCCTTTATGGCAACCCCCTCCCCCTCCTAGCCTCATCCATGTCCCACCATTCCCCATGCCTCATCACTCCCTCCTTCCCCCCTCCTCTCTTCTTCGCACACCCGAATCTGCGCGCCTGTACGCTGGCCTGCTCCCTCCCCCATCTCTCCACTGCCCTCTGCCTTGCCCCATCTTCACATTGCGCTGCCCTCGGTCCTTCATACCTGCACGTTTCCCTTTGCCAACCTTTGCCACCCAAGAAAATCAACCTTCTGCACTGGTATTTGGGTACAAGGCACAAGTGCCCACTGTCCCCCTCGCAGGGACCGTCCGGAACCCTGATGTGGGCATCGTGACACAGGGCTGCAGGGTTCAGGGACCAGGGTTTATTCACCAGCGGGCCCTTGCACTTCAAAAGCATTCTGCCCTCCGTGTACTCTGTGGGATACACAGGATGCCTTACGGACGCCAGAGTGCGGGCACCGCGGGCACCTTCCGAGGTGCTTCACACATGGAAACTGCAAAAATGTGGGCAAGAGGTACCGCCAAATTCTCAGTGTGGTGTGCGGGTGTCGCATTTGCCTAGTGCCTCTTGCAGATGGACCGCTGGCTTCAGTTTTTTTTTTGGGGTATTTTTCCCTTTTTGTATGCGTTTGCGTACGTGTCCGGGTACTCCCTGACCAGAGCAGGTGAATAGAGGAGGGTCGCTCTGGTCAAGTGCCGGGTGCGGGGCTCGGCACAGCGCGAGGCTATGTACTACCGGTGACGGGTGTACGCGTCCTTTGGGCGCCAAGCATCCGGGGGCGTTCTGTTGTTTCCCCCGTGCTGCTCGTTCCGCCCCTCCCCATCCAGGCAGCAGCATGCTGTTCAGCAGCTTGTGCGCCGGCGAGGCCTGCTCGAGTGGTTTGAAGAAGACGCCCGGGGGGCGTGCGTGGGGCAAGAGGCCCAGGAGCGCGCCCGGCGTGTGGCTGCAGCGCAGCGCATTATCGATGTCGTGCAAGATTTTACAGGAGGTTCTCAGCCTTCTGCCGTGGGGATCGGGTGATCGGATTCGGTAGTGTGTGCCAGTTCCCAAGTCTGTCTGCTCTTGGCACATCCGAAGGTGCAAGGCAGTGTATGGGGCAGTGTGTGGCAGGGCAGTGTACCGGGCAGTGCAGGTCAGTGTGTGACATGTCATGGGCGAGCGGCCCGAGAGGCCTGTGGCGCACGGCATATGCAGCGTGTGAATCATGCGTGCGTTGTGTGGGTCCCGCGGACCGTTCCAGCAGTCGATGGTGCCGGCAACGTGTGCATATGAGACGTGCGGCACAAGGGTTACGTGGAACCCGGACAGGGAATGCATACGTTCCCGCAGGTATTTCCAAGTCAGAGAGCCGAGAGCTTGAGGGGCTGGCAGATGTGGTGGAGCAACATGCCAAGAACATCACGCTGCAGAAAGAGGAGCCCCACGTGAAGGATTTTGCCGCACAGCAATGGCGTGCACACCTGAAGCCGTTGTCCGACCTGCAGACACCCTGCAGAGCAAACTTTGAACCCCCAGCTGACACTATCCTGGGCTCCCCTCCAAGCCATCCTGCCCCTGGACCCCTAGATGTCCCTAGCTCGAGCTGTGTCGAGCTTGACCGCCAAGATGTCCGGACCGAACTTACCTCTATCCGTAGCCTCGACCACACCCTCAGCCGGAAACCTGACCCTATTTCCAACCACAGCCTCAGTTGTAACCCACACCGCAATGCTCACCACATCCTTCACCTCGACGGTCACATGAAGGCTAACCAATCTGACAGCCTCAGCAACAACACCCGTGGCTGCACCTCTAACCATGACCCGAACTCCAGCGTTCTGAGCAAGGCAAACCACGATCCAGACCACAACCCGGCCCACATTGTCGGCCACAACCACGGCCATTACCCTAACCAGCACTCGACTGTTGTCCTGGATACCCACCGCCCCCAAAGTGTTGCAAAAGGAGCACTGGATTACGACAATCATGACCGTCAGGCCACTACCTCATCATCTTCTGGGCCCTCAGGCTCCGAGTCTTGCACTTTGGACTCGCGTTCTGAAACAGAGTCGGAAGAGGAATTCGATCGGCGTTCTTCCCATAGCCATGACCCGGGGCGCCCATGCTGCTCAGCATTGGTTGGGGAAGAGAAAAAGGAACGAGCAGTCCTGGCT